>QRFJ01000280.1:951834-1209334 GCA_006176705.1 Cocos nucifera | reverse complement strand
GCGACCGTGAACAACCTCGGTTAGGAACAGGAGGAGAAACTCGTCCTAACGCGAGCACCAACCTCGGCTGCAGGAGATAAGATCTCCCCCGAGGGAAGCTTGGCTGCAAGAGATAAGATCTCCCCCGAGCGCGCACTTCAACCTCGGCTAGAGATAAGATCTCTTCCGAGCGATCGTGAACAACCTCGGGTTAGGAAACAGGAGGAGAAGCTCGTCCTAACGCGAGCACCAACCTGGCTGCGGAGATAAGATCTCCCCGAGGGAAGCTCGGCTTGCAGGAGATAAGATCTCCCCGAGCGCGCACTTCGGCCGCAGGAGATAAGATCTCCCCCGAAGGAAGCTCGGCTGCAGGAGATAAGATCTCCCCCGAGCGCGCACTTCAACCTCGACTAGAGATAAGATCTCTCCCGAGCGACCGTGAACAACCTCGGATAGGAACAGGAGGAGAACCTCGTCTAACGCGAGCACCAACCTCGACCGCAGGAGATAAGATCTCCCCCGAGGGGAAGCTCGGCTGCAGGAGATAAGATCTCCCCCGAGCGCGCACTTCGGCCTCGGCTGCAGGAGATAAGATCTCCCCTGAGAGAAGCTCGGCCGCAGGAGAATAAGATCTCCCCGAGCGCGCACTTTGACCTCGGCCGCAGGAGATAAGATCTCCCCCGAGGGAAGCTCGGCCGCAGGAGATAAGATCTCCCCGAGCGCGCACCTCGACTGCAAGAGATAAGATCTCCCTCGAGAGAAGCTCGACCGTAGGAGATAAGATCTCCCCGAGCGCGCACTTCGACCCTCGACTAAGAGAGATCTCCCCGAGGGAAGCTCGAGCAGGAGATAAGATTTCCCCCGAGCGCGCACTTCAACCTCGGCTAGAGATAAGATCTCTCCGAGCGACCCGTGAAACAACCTCGGTTAGGAACAGAGAGGAGAACCTCGTCCGGAACGCACACAACCTCGGCTGCAGGAGATAAGATCTCCCCCGAGGGAAGCTCTCTGCAGGAGGAGCTAGAAGATAAGATCTCTCCTCGAGCGACCGTGAACAACCTCGGTTAGGAATAGGAGGAGACCTTGTCCTAACGCGAGCATCAACCTCGACTGCAGAAGATAAGATCTCCCCCGAGGGAAGCTCGGCTGCAGGAGATAAATCTCCTCCGAGCGCGCACTTCGACCTCGGCTGCAGGAGATAAGATTCCCCCGAGAGAAGCTCGACCGCAGAAGATAAGATCTCCCCCGAGCGCGCACTTCGACCTCGACCGTAGAAGATAAGATCTCCCCGAGGGAAGCTCGGCCGCGAGGAGATAGGAGATAAGATTCTCCCCAAGAGAGCTCAGCACCTCGGCTGGCAGGAGATAAGATCTCCCCGAGAGAAGCGCACTTCGACAGGCCGCAGGAGATAAGATCTCCCCCGAGAAAGCTCAGCCCGTAGGAGATAAGATCTCCCCCGAACGAGCAAGCTCGGCTGCAGGAGATAAGATCTCCCCCGAGAGAAGCTCGACTGCAGGAGATAAGATCTCCCCCCGAGCGATACTCGAGCTCAGAAGATAAGATCTCCCCGAGCTCGACAGAATAGATCTCCCCGAGCGCGGGCAAGAGATAAGATCTCTTCCCGAGCGAATCGTCCGAGAGAATAAGATCTCTCCCGAGCGACCGAGCCTCGGTTGGGAACAGGAGGAGAACCTCGTCCTAACGCGAGCAACAACCTCGGCTAGAGATAAGATCTCTCCCGAGCGACCGAGCCTCGGTTGGGAACAGGAGGAGAACCTCGTCCTAACGCGAGCACCAACCTCGGCTACTGGAGATGAGACCTCCCCCGAGCAACTTCGGCTATGAATCAGATCTCCCCCGAGGAACTGGGCTAACCTCGGCAGTAGGAGATGAGATCTCCCCCGAGCGCCCGCATCGACTCCGGCTAGGGATAAGGTCCTCGGATAGACGTGAGGCCCACGACGACCTCGGCCGGGGAGCTTCAACATCGACCTCGGCTAGAGAAAGCTATCATGTCAACCTCGGCCAGAGAGCTTCAACATTAGCTTCATCAACTTTGGCTGGAAATGAGTCCCGCTGGAGGTGAGGTCTCCTCCAAGCCTCAGCTTCAACTTCAACGTCAACACTGGCTGGAGATGAGATCTCCCCGAGCTTCAGCTACGACAAGTGCGGGGCCCGGAAGAAGGCTTCGGCAGTCGCCTATTGTGGTACTCCCTTCCTTCAATTTTTGAACTCGGGAGTGAGGGGCTACTATTGGGGATAAATCCCGCTCCTGCCGAAGCCCGGCCCGACGCTTAGCATAATGCAACCAGTAGCCGCAGAAGAGCTTCAGCGCACTGGTCTAGCCGAACTCCTTCAGTCGGTCGAACTGCCAAGCAGCCGAACTCCCAGCGGCCGAGCTTCTTCCAGCAGGCCGAACTGATCAGATTCCAAGCTTCTTTCGGACTCCCAGTGTCGAGACCGAACTCCAAGCGGTCGAACTCCTTCGGACCAACTCCAAGCGGCCGAGCTTTAACGAAGTCCTCTTAGCGGCCGAACTCCCCAGTGTCCAAGCCCGGGCCGAACTCCCTCCGCCGGCCAAAGTGCCTAGCGGCCGAGCCCCTTGGATTCCCAGTGGCAGGACTTCTCCAGGAGACGGACTCCTCCCAGACGCCCATTCGGCCATCCGAGCTCCTCCCGAGTTTCTCCTTCAGCCGAACTCTCCTACAAGTCCGAACTTCTCTGGACCGGACGATGCCTTACTCTCTATACCGGACTCCATGCGGCCCGCAACTTACCAGTATGGCTCCCACGATCCACCGGATGACGCCTTCCTCTCCGTACCGGACTTCATGCGGCCCACGACATGCCAGTATGGCTCCCACGATCCACCGGACGACGCCATCCTCTCCGTACCGAATTCCATGCTGCCCATCAACTCTCTGCCAGACGGCATGGCCGTCACCATCAACTAAGCTCCGCTATAAAAGGACCCTCCCGATACGCTAAGACTAAGCTCTCTGAACTCTCGACTCCCTAAGCTCTCCCCCTCATCTCTAAGCTCCGAAACTCATTCCGAGCACTCCATTACTGTTGGCCGGAAACTAACTTGACCGTCGGAGGGTCCTGTCGGAGCCACCCCCCACCGGTTCCGAATGGGACTTCGTTTTGCAGGTCCCCGGCGGCGACCTCAGCGGCCTCGACTCCGGCGACCTCCGATGAGGACGGATTTCTGCACCAACAGATCCAATTCATTTACTAATTCTATTCGATTGCCACCCCTACTTTCTATCAGATGATTGAGATGAAATTAATGACATATACAAAAACAAACTGCATCTCTTGTGATCCATGACATCTCCTATTTTCCTTGCTGAAATGTCCACCACATCCTAGCGCATCAAATGGTCCACCAAACCCAGCTTTATATATGGTCTTGGTCCGCAGGGTACGTGGAAGGAATTGCGCCACATGCCAAACCGCACCAAATTACCCTCTTCCATTTAGAGGGGAAATTATATCCCACACCTACACCAGGGTACAACGATACACCGGCCGATAAAAAATTAATATATCAATTGAGGGTGCCATCGATAAAAATAATAAAAAAATTAAATAAGTTGAAGGCCATCGGATCACCAACGAAATCTTATTTAAATAGAAAACAGAGCAGGATTACAAAATTGGTGGTTGTTACTCAACCTCGCATTAAGGGGTGCTATTGTCTTGGTTCAAATATCTCTATTTTTTTAATCATTGCTCCTTACCACCGGTGCCACCGTCATGAGAAGCGCGTCGGGTTCATGCCATGGGCCTGTGCCGTCATCTCCACGGATGGAAACATCCGGACTCGATAGACTTTAGGATTGATAATCGTAGCGGACAATTAAATATCTAACATATCTGTGTGCATTTATTATATCCGTGCTTTCAGCGCGTAGGCGACGAGAGTCCATGTTGAAAATTTTTAGTTGGATACCAATTATGACTCTTGCAGAAAAATTTTTTCATATTTGGAAAGGTTTGTCTTGTGTTCGTGTAACAAATAGTCCGGGGGAATGATTGGGATTGAATCTGTGAATCCATAATCCACTGCCTTTGAGTTGAAAGGTTACAAGAATCCTAGCGCCAGATCGTTACAGCTCTTCGTATCTTAATTTTATAAAAAAAATTATAATTATAAATAATAAAATCATAAATTTTTTATATAATTAAATAAAATATTATAAAATAATAATAATTTTTATAATTTAATTAATAAAAAATAATCAAGCAATCTATATAAAAAAAGAGATCATAATTTTGATATGAACATCTCACTGTTTAAAAAAATAGGATCGTTATAAGTTTTATCTAGATCAACTGATCATTAATAAAAATAATCATCATCAATAAAATAATTTTTAATAATAAATAAAAATAAAAAATAAATTTTATTAAATATATAAATATTTAAAATAAATAATAGAGAAGATTTTTTTAAAAATCAAAACCGTTCAACTTCTAGCACCCGGTGCTCGAAACAATATACTTAGTTTTCATTAAAATCAGAATATAATCAGTTAATCGATCGTCTGATAAAATAGCACCCTTTCTTTGAATCCTGTTTCTCTTTTCCGTCCCCATGCATGCCGCTGCTTCTATTTTACGCCGCGCAATCCTCCGTTGCCGCAACAATTCGGCAACAACTCGGGCCAAACCAATACGTGGCCTACTTTTTTTATTTAACTTGGTTGTGGGTCCCACATGAGGGGGACTATAATAAATTTCCCCCTCCCAACTAATGCAGAGGTTTCACCAAGTCCGCTTTCTTTTTCCAAACAACCAACTTTTCAATAGGCAAAATTTTTATCATTATATTTGATCCATTATCATCGGTATAGATTTTTTCAAAATAAAATAACTTCATCTCCAAAGTATCCCAAGTTCAATCATATCTTACATCAATATGCTTGGATCTCGAATGAAATGTTGAGTTATTTGAAAGATGGATAGCACTTTGATTATTATAATAAAATATATATTTTTCTTGTCCTAAGCCTAATTTTTTATAAAAAAAAATTTTATCAACAAAAATTCTTTGCAAGCTTCTGTAATTACAATATACTTAATCTTTGTAGTGAATAAAGCAATATATTTTTGTAATTTAAATTGCCATGACACTATACCCCCTAAAAAGTTATCAAGTGTCATGATTAGACTTTCTAGAATCTATATCACTAGCCATATCTATATCTGTGTATCCATCTAATACAAGTTTGCCTTTACCAAAGTACAAACGGATTGTAAAAGTGCTTCTAGATACCGGATCTAGGATCCATTAAACAGTGTCTAATGTTCTCTACTAGAATTAGAGAGAAATTGACTTACAACACGAACTGTATGAGTAATATTGGATCTTGTGCAGACCATGACATACATCAAACTACTAATTGTAGATGCATAAAAAATCTTCTTCATTTCTTCTTTTATCTTTTTTATTTGTAGGATATTGTTTGGAGCATAACTTAAAATGACCTGTAAGTTGTTTGACTTAGACTTGCTCATGTTGAATATTTCAAGTACCTTTCTGATATATCTCTTTTAAGATAATCAAACTTTTCTGTTCTTCCTGTCACGAGTAATTTTTATGCCAAGAATTTGTTTAACTAATCCCAAGTCTTTTATGGCGAATAACTTGCTCAACTCTCTTTTCAAGCTTTCAATATTTCTAGTATCATGGCCAACAATCAACATATCATCCACATAAAACAAGACAATAATGAAGTCTTCATTAAAAATCTTTTTTATAAATATATAATGATCAGAAGTGGTTTTGCTATATCTATGGTTCACTATGAAAGAATCAAACTTTTGATACCACTATCAAGGTACTTATTTAAGTCCATACAAACTCTTCTTTAATTTACATACAAGATGCTCTTTATATTTAACTATGAATCCCTCTGGCTGCTCTATATGAATTTTCTCTTGTAAGTCTCAATGGAGAAAAGCAATTTTCACATCAAGTTATTCAATCTCCAAATTTATGCTAACAACTAAACCATTAACAACTTGGATTGAAGATATTTTGACCACATATGAGAAAATTTCTTCAAAATCAATATTCTTTTTCTGACCAAATCACTTCACAATGAATTGTGCTTTATACCTTAGGTGTGAGCTCTTATTTTTCGGTCTTCAATCTGAATACCCACTTTTTTTAAATGTTCTCTTATCCTTAGATAGTTCCACCAACTTAAATATACGATATTCATGCAAAGGTTTTATCTCCTCCTGCATGGCTTTTAACCATTCTCTCTTTTACTCATGATTAATGGCCCCTTGGTAATATTCTGATTCTCTTCCATCAGCGATCATCACATACTTATAAAAAAAAAATATATATTACTTTTGATTTACAGCAACTGTTTTGATTTAGCCCTTCACTTGTTTCTTGAATCTTGAGATCCTGTGGTCCTCTCTTGTTCCAACCCTTGCCAATTTGTGATAGGCTGATGCTAGCACCGGTTTTAGTCGGTCTTAATTCAGCTTAGGGCACCCCAAAAAAAAAAAAGAAAATCTTAAGATTCTGAGAAAACTTCTCAAGTTGAGTCAGTTGCTTGTTTGTTGAGTTGTTTCTACTGAACAATGAAATCACACTTGTTAAATACAATCAAAAGCATATGGACCATTTAAAACCATGTTGATAAGCTCAAATAACACAAGATGCCCACAAGCATGATCCAATCTCCATGGAGTTCAGATCCTCATACGTATCTAGTACTTTACTCCTGCTTAAACTCTAGTAATTATCATGTCTTAAACTCAACATTCGGATTATATACGTGTAGCTGCACATTTTTTAATGTAAAATCCTGAAGAATATATAAGGCGTTAAAATTTATTACATATGAACAATATCCTACATTAATAAATACTAAATTTTATATAATATTCAAAACTTAGTCATCCAACTACTATTGATGATGCTTTATCTAATCAACCATAAATTTTAATTTCTTTAATTATCCAACTAGATATCAATGACACTCTATCTACTCATCTATTCACCAACGAACTCAACCATAATCAATCATGAATATTGTGCAACTTTGTCAAAGAAAAAAAAAGAAGAAATTATGAGCTTTATATCCTAATAACAATCCCCAAACACTTACACTAATATAATAATATGATTTCAAAATAATTATTAAATAATAGCATAACGAAACTATAGTCTGTAAAATCTCATGCCAAGTATCATGTCAAGTATCTGGTATAACTCAATGTTGATTTATTTTAACCATGCATCAAACACTATCGAACATCCATCTTTTCCAAACTAATATACCACACATATATCATTAAGTAAATTTTTTTTTACTTAATTATGATTTTATATTTTATCATTCATATCTGATTAACATAATTCGGATCAATTAATAGTTATCTTTAGAGTTTTGAACTAATCACGGGCATGCTTCAGCTCATGAATGCATGGCAAACTAAAAATCATACTTCAGCTCGTAGTGGTAATCTATAATAACCGCGCTTTAGTCTACAGTGACAAACTAAAATAACTTCACTTTAGTCTGCAGTGGTAAACTAAAATAACCGCATTTTAGTTTGCGATAGCAAACCAAGAATATCCATACTTCAATTCATGATGGCAAATATAAGTACCATGTATCTGTCCATGGTGGAGCTATTCTTAATATCATGTATTTATCAATGATGGGCTTTTCTCAATACCTTGTATCTGCCCATGGCGGGCTATTTTCAATACCATGTTTCTATCTATAGTGAGCTATTCTTAATATCATATTTCTATCCATAATGGGGCTACTCTTAGTTTAACGTGGCTAGTCCAAATATTCCTTCCTTAATCATCAATTTAATAAATATTAATTATACCAAAATAATATTATATATATATATTATATTTTTTTAATTTTTTCAGTAGCCGATATCATAATCCATACAATCTGAAAACTATCAATGTTTGATATGATACAAAAAATATAAGTAATTATATTGATAATCATATATAAAATAAATATTAACCAAGAGAAACCAAAAATCATGCAGCATAAAAATAAATAAATAAATAACTATATTGATGTTCGTATTCAAGAATTCTTATCTATATCCATGATTGACTCAAATACAATAATCGATGAACTTTTCGATCTAGGAACTCAGAATCAAGATGTTCCACTTGACATCTTGTGCAAACTATTTCATCTCTACATAATCATGGTTTTACATAAAATTTACATGCGATTAAGGATGAAAAAATTATAGAAAGATACCTAAATATCATAAGTCCACGATCTCTCCCAAAGTCAACCAATTGATCCGAGATACCTAGGTATCTGGACCCTCCATTGATCTATATGATTTCTAGAGAGAGAAATTCATGAAGAGATTGGAGAAAAAAATTGAGAGAGAAAATAAAGAGAGAAAGTGGAGAGAAGATAGAGGAGAAAGGGAAAGAGAGAGAAAAACTCTCTCCCCTATTTTCTTTATTACACATACAACATCAGAATAATACATAAAATCTTGATATTATCAAAGATAATTTAGATCTTTAACAAATACTAATTATATTATAAATGATATTTTTAGTTCCACTAGAAAAGCAACCACATTATCATGTCGTCGTATATTTAGATAGATTATATTGCCGATCATTAATAGTAGTCATCTCGACACTATCCATCATTGTTTTAATGATTTAAATGACTATAGTGCCCTGGCATGAAATCCATCGTCATGTTGTATTTAAACACTTATGCTCATAGAAAAAAAACACTAATATGGCAAGCAAATCAGATTATTTCTATGGCATAAAAAATAATAATAATAATTTAATCATATTGCACATTCCATCTTGCTAGGTTTACTGGCTTAGTAGCTGATCAAATCCAACCTAACCTACCTAAGCTAACCTCTACTTTGGTAATTAGTTAATGCCTCATTTGTAGCACGTACGATGAATATTAAAAAAACTTACTGATATAGTAGAATAACTCCTCATTAGAAAGTTGACCAAGTCTATCGACTAAGTTATCTTATCAGAAAGTCGACGAAGTCCACCTCATCAGAAAGTCGACGAAGTCTACTAACTAAGTATGCCTCATCAAAAGGTCGAGTAAGTCCATCTCATCAGAAAGTCGACTAAGTTTGCCTTATCAGAAAGCCGACTAAGTTTATAAATCCGACTATCTCATCAGGTTGAAGATCAATAATAAGTCAACTACCTAATTCGAATTTCAACCGAGAATCTACTATGAATTTGAAATCCACAATCCACAAATTTGAGATCTAGCAACGGTTACCTAGCACGAATAGTAACCGTCTGTGATCATGGAGCTTAATAATCATCTACTAATAGCCCATTATTCGATTTTAATGATAGGACAACCGTCCAGTAAATGCAATAATGCCCACGTCCCACACTCTAGAAATAGCGATTATACAGTAACGACACTCCACCCTTATAAAAGAAAGATAAAAGGGAGACTGGGATAAGTTTTTCTCAGATTAAGCTTTCGCTTTCATGGTTTTCTTTCACTATTCCCTGAACTCTAGCTAACTTAGGCATCGGAAGGTCCCTCGCCAGACAATCTCCGATAAAAGGACTTTATTTTGTAGGTTCTTGCTTCTTTGACACTAAGGTGCAACTTAGTTCCAAGCGAGTATCTCGTTGGAGCTTAGCAGCAATAATTTGGCATGCAAGGTCGGGGATATAGGATCTAAATCTCTCATAAGGAAGCACTATGGTCAAAATGAGAGCTCTAAATGCATCCACCAGCTCCGCTAGATGCTCTTCTTAGCATGAAAATTTTTTTATCTGACATGCTCCTCAAAGTAGCATAAATCGATGTTCTTCTCTAAGTGCCCATGAGAACACGTGCCTGAGAGGACAAGAAAAAAAAGGGCCACAAAGAAGGTGAGGACATGAGGTGAAAATTGGAAGATCTTTCAAAGAGCAACAATAGAAGGCTGATGACGCCCTCATTGTCTCCCATACCATGTATCCTAAAAAGCACAAACTATGAGAGAGAGAAACTCCTACAACTCAAAAGTTATTATGGTGATAGACTCACAAACCCTCATTTATTATATGATCTTCTTTTCATCTTGTATGTCCATAGGTCATAAAAAAGCTTAGGACATCAAAAAGCTGACCATAGAAAATAAGTCATTAAAAAGACCGAGAATGCTAAAAAGGCCCAAAAAGCTGAGAAGGCTTAGAAGTTATCAAAATGTCGAGAATGCTGAAAAGACCAAAAAAGCTGAGAAGGCTGAGAAGTCATCAAAAAGTCAAGAAAGTTGAAAATACTCAAAAGGCCGAGAAAGCTAAGAAGGCCGAGAAAACCAAATATGCCTCAAAAAGTCGAATATGCCCTCCTATAATATGTTGACTGGCTGAAATTTAGTAAACTAAAGGACTGAATATATTCCAAAGGGCTGAATATGTCCCACTATAATATATTGACTGGCTAAAATTCGGTTAACTAAAGAGCCGAATATGCCCCAAAGGGCTGAATATGTCCCACTATAAAATGTTGACTAGCTGATATATGGTTAACCAATGGACCGAATATGTCCCAATACAATACAATGATGAGTATTTAATTTGTTAAAATTCAATGATAAATACAAGCTCTAGCCCGAGATAATTCGATGACAAATATGAGCTATGGATTGAGATGATTCAACATTAAATACGAGCTCCAGCTTTGGCTCTAGCCAATACCACAAATGAATCATTGACCAAATTAAGTTCGAACCTTCGAACCAAAGAGAATCATCAACTCAAGCAGAAGGCCAATAAAGTTTGCCGACTAAGACAGCCGACTAAGTCTGTCGAATAAATTTGCCGACTAAATCTGCCAAATAAGTCTACCCCATCGGAAGGTCGACTAGATTAATCTGACTACTTTCTTCGCTTGAGCCAGATAAATGGCTCAAGCTCAAAAATGGAGGGCATATGATACGATAGAATAATTTCTTATCAGAAAGTTGGCTAAGTCTGTCTCATCAAAAAATCGACTAAGTCTATCTCATCAAAAAGTCGACTAAGTCTACTGACTAAGTCTACCTCATCAGAAGATCGAGTAAGTCAATCTCATCAGAAAGCCGATTAAATCTGTTTAATCAGAAAGCCGACTAAGTCTAGAAATCCAACCATCTTATTCGGCTGAAGACCGACAATAAGTTAACTACCTAACTCAGATCCCAACTGAGAATCTACTATGAATCTGAAACCTATGACCCATAAATCTAGGATCAAGCGACAGCCTGGCACGAATAGTAACTGTCTGTGATCATGAAGCATAATAATCGCTCACTAATAGTCCATTACTTGGTCTTAATGATAGGATAATCATCCCGTAAATGCAATAATGCCCACATCCTGCACTTTAGAGATGGCGGCTATATAATAACGGCACACTCCATCCTTATAAAAGGGAGGTAAGAGGAGGATTAGGATAAATTTTTCTCGGATTAAGCTCTCATTTTCATGATTTTTTTTTTATTATTTTCTTAGCTTTGGCTAACTTAAATATCAGAGGGTCCCCCACTGAACAATTTCTGGTAAAAGATCTTTATTTTGCAAGTTCTTACTTCTTTTACATCAAGATGCAACTTACTCGATTTCAAACCGAGCTGTCGAAGCTTGGTGGCATTACCTACCATTTAAAATCTTCATCCTGATTTATGCTAAATTATATATATATATAGATAGAGAAAGATGGACTAGGCTCTACTCAATCGGATTCCAGTTCATTTTAATCGAATTTTCGATCGTTGGATCAGCGCACATCTGCACGCACGTGCCTGAAAAGGCGCATCTAAAAAAAATAGGTGCGTGCCTGCATTTGAAAAAATAGAAAAAAATAGATCTATCCAGAAAAAAATTCAGAAAAAAAGCTAAACCTGAAAAAGAAAAACTTGAAAAAATTCAAAAAAAAAAATTGAACTTGAAGAAAAAGCCTAAAAAAAATCAAAAAAAAAGAAAAAAAAGGGTGTCTTCTCCCCCCACCCCCATTTTTCAAGTTTTTTTTTTTATTTTTTTTATTTTTTTTCAAAACTTGGAGGTGCCTGAAGGCACCTTCACATGCCTCCAGACCAGAAAAAAAAAATCTAAAAAAATAAGCACAGGTGCCTAAAAAAAGAGGAAGGGAGGAGAAGATGCCTTCTTTCCTTTTTTTTTTTAGGTTTTTTTAATTTTTTTTAGATTTTTTTCTAATTTTTTTAAATTTAAATATTTTTTAAAATTTTTTTAGATATATTTTTTTTTTTTCAGATGCAAATGCGCAATTATTTTTTTCAAGTGGCATATCTTTTTAAGTGCGTACTCAAAAATTCGTGTTGATCAAATGATCTGATTAGATCGGACTCAAATTGATCATATATATATATATATATATATATATATATATATATATATATATATATATATATATATATATATATATATATATATATATAAGAAAATAGGTACGTTTTCGAATAGCTTTATTGGTTGTAGTGTTGAGAAAGGATATACATTGGTATTTAATTAGTGTGGCAGAGCCAACCCAACTCTCCCGCACACTTTTCCCGAGGAAAAAAAAAAAAAAAAACCCATCCGTCATTCGGCCTTTTCTCCTCGATTCCCCGCCCCATTAACGTCACGAGCGGAGACGAGAGCGACATGGGGCCGGGAGGTTTGCCGTGCATGGCCCAGTCACATCAATATTGCTTAATGCTCGCTCTCCAATAGTTATTCGTCTTGAGCGTCTTAAGCAAACAGTTTTGTCTCTTTTACAAACCGAACAATCGTCCACCGAAGCTCTGGTTCGTTTAGCTAGGTTTTCAGGTTTGTCATTTTTTTTTGCCACTGCAAGCTCTCCATGGCATAGTAAGTTCAAAACGTCACGCTGCCATCCGATCTTATCCTCTCCACCTAATGTTCAAACGTTATTGTTATGCAATATATCTGTGGCATGGAAGAAGAAAAATGATAAATCACCCGTTCCTCACATGTAACTTCTCTCCTCAGATATACGACAACGATCACCCGCAAACTCCAAGCCAACTGCCGCCCAAGTACTGCCAAAGGGATGTGGTTAGATTGGCGAAGAGTTTTACTAAAACACATCTCTAAACGAGTGTAATAATCCATTTTTTAAAAAAAATAAATAAATAAAATCAGGACCAGCATGTGCTCACGTGCTGGTGAGAATTGGATCCCTACGAAGAGTCCTTTTTCGAGAGGGTGCTCTTTAATGAGAGGCCAAACTTTTTCTTCCGAGCTCCCGCTCTCTTTTGCCGTCTTTCTTCCTTTTTTTTTTTTTTTTTTTTTTTTCCGGATAAAACATATTGTACCATCAAAAATTGTAATCATAGATCATCGGAGATAAAGTAATAATTCTTTTTATTGCCTTCTCTTTATTTTTCGATCAACGATATCTAGCCGCAATCACTGAATTTCTTTGTCCCCTGTTGGAGACAAATCCCGCTCCTGCCAAAGTCAGATTCGGGGTCCAGCTTGATGCGATCGATAGCAACGGAAGAGCTTCGGCGACGCGTCTTAGCCGAACTCCTACATCTAGTCGAACTCTCCAATAGCCGAGCTCCTTCATACGTCTAGCGGTCGGACTCCTCAAGCGACCATTCTCTCAGTCGGCCGAGCTCCTTCGGACAACCAACGCCCGAACTCCTCTGCAGTCGGCTGTGGGCCGAACTACTTTTGATTGCTCATTCGTCGAGCTTCAATCAGACTCCTGCAAAAGCCGAACTAACTCTGCATTGGTACAGCCAAGTGCCTGCGGGAGCCGAACTCCCCCAAAGCCTCCTTTTGGACCGAGCTTCTACGAAAGTCGGACTTCTTACAGACTTCTTTAATGGACGAGCTTCTCAATGGCCGAACTCCTTATGATGGATTCCTACAGGCAATCTCGCTACAGTTACACAACAATAACGATCGACATTTATCAGCAATAACGATCAACAATAACGATCGGCATTTATCAGCAATAACGATCGGCATTTATCAGCAATAACGATCGACAATAACGATCGGCATTGATCAGGACGGTTACAACAAGCTCCCTCTATAAAAAGGATCCTCCAGATACCTTTACACCATGTTCTGAAAACCCTTTTCTCTTCCTCCATACTCTATCGAGCATTCCATTTCTGTTGACGGGAACTGACTTGAGCGTCGGAGGGTCTTACCGGAGCCACCCCCACCGGCTCCGAGCCAGACTTTGTTTTGCAGGTCTCCATCGGCGACCTCATCGGCATCAACTTCGGCGGACTCCGGCGACGACCAATTTCTGCGTCAACATCCTCTATTTTGAATTATTTATTTTATAATTTTTCATCGCTATCATTGATCACGATCACTAGACCTATGCCTCCGATCGTCGCCCTAGTCGGTTCCTTTGACCACAAGCACCGATAGCTGGAAAAAGGACTTCCCAGCTATGGGAACAAGAAGAAGAAGACTACTCATATTCTGATTAGGAAAGAGGAAGAACAAGAGGACACATGGATCTTCTGTTCTTTCGAGAAAAAAAAGAAGAAAAAAAGTGAAGAAAGAAAAGAAAAAGAAAAAGAAACTAAAAGACAAGAAGAGAGAGAAAATTCTCTTCTTCCCCCTCTCCTCTCTTGATTTATACTCCCACTTTCTCTCTCTATCAATTTCTCTTTCTATCTTCTCTCTCTAAAAATTTTTTTACTAAAAATTTTATGAACCAATAGAGGATATAGGTGTCTAGAAAAACTTGGATTGACTAGTTAGTCTTAGGAAGGATCTTCAACCTATAGTATTACGTCCGTTTATTCGTAATTTCTCTACATAGAATTTTTATATTTAACCTTGATCATATAGATGTGTGATTGTTCACATAAGGTGTCGAACAGAACACCTTGCTTCCAAATCTATAGATGCATAGGATCATCGATTACTATGCTGAGTCAATGATCGATAGAGGTAAGAATCCATGTACATAATCATCATTAAATATCTTATTTTAAATTATTAGATTTATATTATTAATTTTATACTATTTTATTCAAAATGATGAATATATTATGTTTGAGATATTATTGTTTTCTTATATGGTCTTTTAGCATGAGTATATTATATATTGCCTACATATATGTGTAATAATGATTGATGATATGATTATATGGGTATGATATACTTATCCTAATCATATTATAATCTAAAATTGATATAATAAAATCAAAAATCAGATAGAAAGGATATGGTTTGGACAACCTTGTCATGTAGAGCAGCCTTTATGGACGTATGTGTGGAAATATGATCCGAAAAAAATCATGAACATTTAATCCAAGAATGATCACAAAAATTCTATTCGAATAATAGATTGCGATCTTGATTAGTCCAAAACCAAAAAGTTAAAGATTAACGAATTAGAATTATGAAAAGAGAAAATAAATGTTAAGACCAGAGAGAGATTATGATAGATAAGAGACTTTACCTAATGGCATATAATGATCTATTTCCTATTTATATGTTCAATGCATATTTATGCCAGTATATAAGTTACTTCAGATATGTATTATGAGTTTTCATGATTTCATCTTGATATGTTTATTGATGTTCTCAGTATATCTATTATTTTGATGTAGATGTACGGTGATTCTTACTGAGCTATAAAAGCTCATATCCCTATGTTGTTTTTCTTTTTAGAGACATAAGAAGCTTAAATTGGATGGATAGGCGAGAAATCGAGTTTTGGAATAATTAGTAACTTGGTTAGTTAAATTTTTTGATACCGTTGAACATTGAATTATTGTATTTAAATAAGTTGACTATTTATTTTGATGGACTGACTCAGTTATCATATTTAATATTTATTTAATTATTTAAAAATATTTAAATTTATTTTATTTTAGGTCTTACATGATCTCTAGGGCATCGTTTTAAGGTTCATGTGGTCGTGCCATGTGCTCGATCTCGGGTACGGGATTTGGGGTGTGATAGAATGATATCAAAGCTTAGGTTTAAGATCACTAGGAGGTGTGGCATAAGTGATATCGAAGCTTAAGATTACAGTTATCCGAAATTATGATTTAAGTGATACTTAAACTTAAGGTAATGATCTATAGGGATTGTGAGTCAACAGGCATTTGAGCAAAAGATTATGATCACTAAGGATGTGATAGAGGCAATTCATAGGATTTGAATTTCAATGGATAATTTGTATCTTAGGTTATAATTTGAAAGATTAATAAATTATTATCTTATTATTTTAGAAGTTATTTCATAAATTCAAGATATTTAGTAGATTTAGATCAGAGTGCACAGTGAATGTGTGGTGATTTAAATCAATTAAAATTGATTAAAAATTTTGATTTCAATGATAGAGGATTCAAATTTCTTTTTTTTCAACTAGAGGTAGGGGGTTAAGGATGGGATAGAAATCTGGTTTATCTAATGTTATTGACTTTGCAGTATGTCAATTTTGAGAATGAAATTATTTTAAGAAGAAAAAAATGTAATAATTTAATTTTTTTAAAAAACAAATAAATAAATAAATAAAATCGGGACCAACATGTGCTCACGTGCTGGTGGGAATTAGATTCCCGCTAGGAGTCCTCTTCCGAGAGACCCCGCTCATGGAGATAAAAGTCGGGGAGGACTCAAACTCCTCCCCTAATGTTCTTTAAAGAGGGGCCAAACCTTTCCTTGGGGCCAAACCTTTCCTTGGGAGCCGACCACCTCCAGCCTACACCCACCACCGAGCTCCCTCTCCCACTTGCCATCTTTCTCCCACCGAAAATTGCAACCACAGGTCATCAAAGATAAGGTAATAATCCTTCCCATTATCTTCTCTTTATTTTTTGATCATCGAAGCCTGATATCCGGCCAATAATCATTGGATTTCTTTGTCCCCCATTTTGAGTTGTTTATTTTGTGGTTTTTCATCGCCATCTTTGATCACGATCATCGGACCTGTGCCTCCGGTCGTCGCCCTGGCCTGTCCCTTCGAGCACAAGCACCGATAGTCGGGAGAAGGACCTTCCAGCAATAGGAATAAGGAGAAGAAGACTTTTCCTGTTCCGATTAGGAAAGAAGAAGAACAAAAGGACACACGGATCCTCTATTCTTTTGAGAAAAAAAAGAAAAGAGAAGAAAGAAAAGAAAAAGGAAAAGAAAGAAAAGAAGAGAGAGAAAATTCTCTTCTTCCCCCTCTCTCCTCTTTTAATTTATGCTCCCTACTTTTTCCTCTACCAATCTCTCTCTATTTTCTCTCTCTAAAATTTTTTTTCTCTAAAAATTTTATCTTACTAGAGATTTTATGGACCAGCAGAGGATACAGGTATCTAGAAAAACTTAGATTGACTAGTTAGTCTTGGGAAGGATCTTCAACCTATAGTGTTAGGTTTGTTTATTTATAAATATTTTTCTGCATAAAATTTTTATATTTAATCTTGATCATGTAGATATATGATTGTTTGCATAAGGTGTCGAGCGAAATACCTTATTTTTGAATTCATAGATTCAGATGATCATCGATTACAGTGCTGAGTCAATGATCGATAAAAGTAAGAATCCTTATACATAATCATCATTAAATATATTATTTTAAATTATTAGATTTATATTATTAATTTTATACCATTTTATTCAAAATGGTGGATTTATTATGTTGAGATATTATTATTTTCTTGTACGATCTTTTAGCATGAGTATATTATATATTGCCTATATATATGTATAATAATGATTGATGATATGATTATATAGATATGATACATTTATCTTAGTCATGTTATAATCTAGAATTGATATGATAAAATCAAAAATTGGATAGAAAAGATATGGTTTGGACTAACCTTATCATGTAGAGCAGGGGCGTACGCTTGAAAATATGATTTGAGAAAGATCATGAATATTTGATCCAAGAAAGATCATGAGAAATATGATCCAAAAAAAATTACGAAAAATATAATCCGAGAAAGATCATGAAAATTTGATTCAAGAAATATCACAAAAATTCGATCCATATAAAAGATCGCCGCATGATCTTGATTAGTCCAAACTCGAAAAGTTAAAGATTAATAAATTGGAATTGTAAAAAGAGGAAACAAATGTTAAGTCCAGAAAGATTATTATTGAATAAATTAAAGACTTTACTTAATGGCATGTGATGATCTCTTTTTTTTTGACCATGTGCTCGATGCATGTTTGTGCTAGTGCTTTATACTTGTTATTATTTTTAAATATAATATTATATTAGTATGTTGTATGAAGATTTTTATTGGACTGTAAGACTCATCCCCTTTCATTTCTTGTTTTCTTTCATAGAGTTGCAGGATGATCAAGATTGGCTATGATTTGGGCTCGTGGGTGAGTAGATGAATAGATAGAGCATCGTTAATTTTTGATAGGATAATCAAAAAAATTTAATTGGTATTTATACAAGTTTTGTTAATTAAAATAAAATTAAATTATTTTTATAAATTTTGAGGTTGTACTAGATTTTTAAGGCCTTGCATATTTTTTAGGATACTCTTGTCCTAAGAAGTATATGGCCATCATGTATCTAGCTCAGGTGCTGGGTTTGGGGCATGACAACAAGCATGGCATAACTATGAAAGAAGGGCATGTCCCTCCCTAAGAGCTGGACAGCATATGTACGTATTACACTGGAAATCTAAAACTAGCCATCTCCGACCTAATAGTTTTACTGAAAATGCAAATCTTGAAGAGTAACAAAGATAGAATAACAAAATGATCGGTCTTCCTAAAATGGACAGCAGATACCAAGGAGGAGAGGAACGAATATATCTTAGTAGGCTTCTCATGTGGTCACATCACTTTCGGGGCCTGGGGAGACTCGGGCTTTAAAAATCCTCAAGTCAATCTAGACCCAATGTAATAACCCCTATATATCATATCACGTAAATACCTTCATTGATAAAATCGGGGTGGTAAACCCTCCCATTTCATCAAAAAAGAAAATATATTCTTGCAAGTGATAAGTGTTCATTCTTGCAAGTGCAACATGTTATGTATGTATACTCCATTTTGCTGTACAGACATGTCATACTTTTAAATTACAACCATAATGCTTCCATCAGCTACTCTACAGTTTGGACATTGGAAGGCTTTTTGTGTAAAAATCATCTAATACCTAATAAATTTAGATGAACGTTTAAACATTCCTCGAGATTAGGGGTTATTGCGGCCAAGGGCGTATAACCTAACACGTGAGATATTATCCGCTTTGATCCATTGATCTCATGATTTTGCCATTTTGAATTTCAATCTTAAAAGCGACTCTTGCAAGAAGGGTTGTCCTTTTCTATAAAAGCCATAGTTCATCTTAATTCACAATGAATATGGAGCTAATGATGTTCTCCTTTCTTATTATCATCATACCTCCCAATCGAGAAAGAGTCTGTATATATGGGTAAGAGGTGCCATCCTTCCTTATTATCATCACAACCCCTCTAGTCAAGGGAGAGTTTTTATATGAATGAAAGATGTATTCCAAGCAGAAAAAAATCAAGTTTGGCTTTTATGAATGATTAATTAAGATGCGGTAGCAAGAGCAAGTCCATTGCAAAAATCAGATACATGGTGGCATATTTCACTTTTGGAGTACAATAGCATGCCAAGAAACTCTGAATTATTAGCTCCGAAACCAAAACGCAGCTCCTGAACAATAATCTCGCAATTCCCAGACACCTGCAGCCGCGAGCTGGAATGGCTTGGAAACGTCAAAATTGGTACATAGTTATTAAGAAAGTAGAATGCTATTGTACAACGTGTCCAAATATTACTACCGACATGGCTCAGCCCTGGATGAGCTTGCTCACTTGCAAATCTAGTGCTCTTGAAACACGGTATCAGGCAAGCATCTCATGGCATGTAAATTAATCTGCACGTCTTTAAACATTCATAACTGCTAGATGATTTTACCCGTAAAACCTTACATCGTCCAAACTGAAGAATAGTAGATGGAAGCATTATGTTAGTGATTTAAAAGCAATTCCTTAACAACATGATCTGGCGACAACAAGGACAACAATGACAACAATAATTAAAGCAACATGTTCCGTGGCAAAGCAGATTTGTTTGCCTCTGTTAAGAAGATATTTTCGATGCCTCGGATTCATGTCCCACTGAGAAAAACTATGAAAGAGCTATATTCTACTGCTATGAGCTATCCAAGGTATGGAATTGACTATCCGAGCTGAGACTATATATGTGTTGAGCCGAGACTCTATTTAGATTCCATCCATCACGTGGTCCACTTTAACACCTTAATTAATGGTCTCATAATTTATATGACAACCACTCACCCACCTTAAGAAGGCATGACAGCTAATGCAATTAATAGATGGGACCCTCATGTACCATGAGGTGACACCATTCATCTAGCTTATGAAGAAAAAAAGGATATTTGAATTCTCTAATCTTGCGGAATAAATATCTCGTCCACAACAGTATGATTAACAGCCCGAGACTTACGAAATCGCACGATAGTTCTCTTTTACAAATATCACAAACTCCGAAGATCCAAGTAAGCAAGAAATTTCTCTCAAAAAACTCATTGTTGCTTGATTATTCTCTGTTGACTTGAGCATCGAAGGATCCTCACCGGAGTCAAATTCTCCAACTTGGATTTTTGTTTTGCAGGTCACTCTAGCACCCTTGCGCAAGACCGACCGCTCTGCTTTCGAAGTAAACTATTTTCAATAACAATAGATAAAGGAAGGGTGCAATCTTCGTATCATGTCACCAAAAGTGAGCATACATTGGCGCCATGTAAAGTTTCTTCATGGCATCTCACTGACACCTCTTGCAAAAACAAGAGAGCATGTGCTGGTAGCAAGGCCTGCATGTCGTCATCACCACCAGCACCGCCATCTCCATCGACTATGCGGATAAGCGTGGATCAATTCATTGTGCCAGTCCATCGAGTATATGCTAGGATGAATACGATCCAAGCGATGCGGCGGAACGAAGATGCACGGCTAATGGAAAAAATTTTATTGCATTGCTGCAACGCCAATCGAATCCAATCATCCACCGACTGGCCAACCATGAATCAGGCCCGACCATCTGTAGATCAGTCGGATTTTAATTGAATCTTCTCTAGATCTGCCATACTTCGATCAGTTAACAATTCCCAAAAATTATCCTAGCAGGGCTCGAAGCTAGGGGGCTTCGGATGGAAAAGAAATCTTTGTCGAAAAAAAAATTTAAATAGAAAAAAAAATTATAAAAATTTCTTATTATTCTTACCTTCTTATTTATATTTAAATATATCTAAGATTTAACTTAAAATTTTTTGGCATGCATCGAGAGGAGAAAATAGTAGAATCCTCAAAATATGAAGCACTTCGACCACCAAAATTATAAAAAGTATGAAGCTTGGAGACGTAGAAGTGCCTCAGATCAGCATTAGCTGACTTCAACTTTGTCGGAGGCGTGCGAGAGGAACCAGACGCTAGCATTTCCCTTTTTGACTTGTCCCATCCTATGGCAAGTGATAGATTTTTAAAAAAAAAAGAAAAGAGAGAAAAAAAAGAGAAAAGCAGCTCTGCCGCACTCTAGCTTGCCCAACTCTCCTCCGACGCTGAAGTCAGATCCAACAAGCTCACCCAACTCTCCTCTGACGTTGAAGCTAGATCCCACAAGCGCACACAACTCTCCTCTGAGGTCGAATCCGCAGCTTCCCACATGCAGTCCCAAGATTCTCCGGGCTACACCGAAGCTAGATTGGTGGTGTCATAGCCTTCCGGCACTCCATCGATAGTTCGCAGCTTCTCTTCGTGCATCTCCGGCCTTCTGCACCATGTGTCGAGCCGGGATCGACAGCATGCCACCTCTCCACACAATCCTCCTCCGATCGACACCTCTCCATTCGACCTCCTTATGGCCAGCACCCAGGCCCATCATCATCGAAGAAGAAGAATGGAAAAGGGGGAGAGGAGAACATGGGTCGCTTGACACGCGCTCAACCGGAGCCGAGCCCAGCTATTGCAAAAACAAACAACAACAACAAGAAGAAAATAGAAGAAGGGCCCAGCCAAACCAGGCCCTCCACTTCTCCTACGTGCCTACTCGAAACTGGCACCATCTCCTCCTCCATGTCTGGCATCCGACAATACTAGCTCCACCCGAGCTCCGGCTCCACTAGAGTGGATGCCCCCGAAGTCACCGGGTTAGGGGCCACGAAGACCCCACGCCATTGCACACATTATTGGTGAGGCTGGCGGTCCCAGTTCCTCCAGCATGCTGACGTGCCTCCATGCATGAGCATTTCCACCAGCGTCGGAGCCAAGATCTGAGGGGCAGGGGTCACCGGATCCACAGCCATAAGGTCTTCTCAGCACATGCCTACCCCATTGGTGTCGATCTCGCGAAATCTGAGCTTCCAAGGTGTTCCCCTTCTCACACCTTCCCTTTGTCTGCATCTAGCTTGCCAGATCCAAGCCTCCAAGTTCTCGAGGACCTTCTCTATAAGCGACTGTGCTCCCTATTTCGGCGGATGTACAATAGACTCGGCCAAAGTAATCCAAGGTGTGCTCCCTGCTCTGCTGAAAAGAAGTTCCAGGTCGAAGTCCCCCTCCGCGCACGTCCCTATTAGCACTGAGGACCGTCGGTAAGTAGAGCTAGAGCCCCAACACATGCACAGTCTTCCTCCCACTCGCACGGTGCCGATCTCACCAAGCTCTTAGGCTCGATCCGCTCTACTACGAACTTCCTCTGTGTAAATCCCCATCAAGGGTCGCCCCGCCAACGAGGGAGAACGAGGTGGAGAGGCACCGACTGCCACCCTTCTTCCCACACCATCCTCACTAGTTTTGGGCTCCGAGGTCTCCCCATGCATCGAAGTCACTGGATCGATGATTTTGCGTTCTCATGCTCATCTCCGAGCTCTATTCCCATTGGATCGATCGTCCCCATGTGCCAAAATTGTCGGATTAGCGGTTCCACAAGCCCGCACCCGCAAGCAGTCCTAACGTCGCCGAAGTTGTCGGATCAGTGATCTCACACACTCGCACCCGCAAGCATGTCCAACCAAAGCCCCTCCACCCATTGCGTGTCTAGCCGAGGTCCTCCACGTGCACCAAGGTCTGATCGAAGCTGGTAATGGAGGCTCTGATGCCTCTCCCACATCGAATCGATGCCCCTAAAGCCACCCGATTGGAGGCTCCAAAGTCTCCCCTATGTGTCGAAGTTCGTGCGCTCCCACGCAATCTCAACATGATCGAAGTACTTCCAGCAATGCTGACCTTCTCTTGTGCACCCAGGTGCAGTCGAACCCACTACAGCAACACTGGGGTCCTCCCCCATGCTCTCAGCACGACTGAGGTCACCCACTACCGAGGTCCGTATACCTCGAACATGACCGAAGCCATATATGAGCAACACTCCGCATGAGGCCCATGATCCCCCATGCTTTGGCCACCGTGCATTTTTCTCTTCAAGATTTGACTTGGCTCTTTTCCGAATGAGCGCAATAATGCTTGTCTCATCACTCTACAGTGATTGATGTTTATTCCATCATGGGCGAGGACAAAGAGACATAAAAATTGCTTTTGAGATCAGACTCTTCTGATGAAAAATTGGCTTCCATGACTCATCTTCTCCAAACATAAAGTCTTTTCATGACTCCTGGATCAAAAGCTCTTCTCTAGCTTGCAAGAGAGAGAAAAGGCAATAAAGCCTTTTTGATGGAGCTCGATGCCTCTCCCGCATGTGCACCCATTGGATTGGCACCCCTTAAGCCATCAGATCGGGGGCCACAAGGTTTTCGTATTGTTCCACACATAACATGCAGGATCGGAGGCTCTAGAGCCCACCACCAAACCACTATCATAGCCCAAAAAACTGCTGCTATAGGCTATGACAGCGGTTAGCTAACTGCTGCCACTACAACCATCATCGTTGGTCTATGACAGTGGTTGTTGCTGCGGTTCTAAAAATCGCTGCCATAGAGTGCCTATTGCAACGACTTTTAAACTGCTGTCATAGGCTTATCTATGGCAGCGATTATGAAACCGCTGCCATAGGTCTAATGCAGTGGTTAACACATTACCTACGGCAGCGATTGTAAAATCGCTATCGTAACTTTTGAATAATTAAAAAAATATATAATTTTTAATTTTTTATATATTTTACATAATAAATATAGAGATATATAATACAAAAAAATATTATAAACATAAAAATATTTCTAAAATACTAAAATTTTATTGGTAAATAAAATTTATTATAATATTTTTTAAAAAAAATACATCAAAAGTTTTCTAAATCTACATCATCGTCGTCATCGAAAGATGGAGCACGAGCTAGAGCCGAAGCCGGAGTCGAAGTTGGAGAAGCTGGAGCTGGAATGCGGACCAATATATTCTTAAAGCCCATAAAGGTACCTCTAAAATATGTGTGAGCATCGACACCATATCTCTCACGATGTCCTCCAAATGAGATGCACACTCCTCAGCCTGATCTGCCCGTGTCGCAGCATGATCTGCCCATGTCAATGCCTCCTCAAGCTCCTCCCAACTGATGACACTAGAAGCTTATGAAGAGATGCTCGCCTCAAACCAATAGCTGATCGACGTATGTTCGGACCTACATCGGATCCTTCAAGAGTGCTCAGGCCCTAAGATCTGAGACAGATGGTCATGAGGGCTAGAGGTATCCGGGCCCTCGCTCATGAGCGCATCTAACTGATCCTATAATTATAAATTTAAATAAAATTTTATAAAAATTATTATAATACTAATCATATATACTAATATATTTAATACTTATAAAAATTCTTTTGATCGCGGTGTTCATCAGCCTATCTTTCTTGTCTGTACGGCTGGATCAAAAGATCTCGCTATGGCTGGGCATCACTCCATCTCTCATCAGCTAAAATAATAGATTAGTTTATCAGAAACATGAAAAAAATATTAATTTAATTTATCTATTAAGATTTAGAATTTATTATCTCTCTATGCACATGATTGGCCATAGATTCACGGTCGAGAGTGTGCGTATACTCCTAGACTGTCCGATTCTTCCAATTCTGATGAGAAGTAGTCTAACAAGTATTCAAATAAATAATAAATATTTAAAAAATATTTAATTATAATTTTAAGCATATTAAAAAAAATTAAAAATTAGTAATTTTACCTCGAACTCCTAGTTTCTCCAATGTGTAATCATTCTTTTTCACTGACTCGGAGGACAGTCCAGTATCCAAAGAACAAGCTCCTTTGGAGTGTCTCATTGATCCTCAAGCCATCATCTATGGAGCTTGACCTTGTAGCCTCGGTACAACTCCTCAATCTTCTTCAGTCAGATATCTCGAGCCCTCTCGTGATTAAAAAAGTCATACCTCCTCTACACAAAGTTATCAAAAATTAGTTATAAAATTATTCTAATCAAATATAGTATAAACATGTAAAATGCATAAATATAATTAAGATGCACTTACCCATATCTTCTCCTACACTCGGTCTCTGATAGCATCATCCATCAATCACTAGTCTCTGGGCTCTATGGGATAATGTCTGATCGTCTCACAAGCACTCCAAAAAAAAAAATGCATCTCCTTCGCGGTCTCCCCTATTGACCTTTCCTTCACATCATACTACACCATCACCTGATGCTAGCGGTTTCACATGCACCATACGTGTGGGACCGCAAAATATTTAGCTGGATGATGCACCAGCAATAAAAATACGTTATGCAAATATATAAATATACAAATATTATATAAAAAGTAAATAAATAATATAATAAAAATATACACTCAGATATTAGTAGAGTAACATATGTCAGAGATGTGGATAACAGTGGAGGCTCAGATGCTGGTGGAGTAGATGCCGTCAGTGGAGTAGATGCCGGTGGTGGAGGTTTCTGAGCAATTGATGCGAAGGTGGATAGAGTATGCTTCGATTGCTCCTTAGATGCTGAACTCCGCATAACCCATCGAGAGGCAGGGGTGAAAGCTAGATGGCATTTTGGTGCCATCGTGACCTGCAATGTTAATGAACATTAATCAATATAACACATTGAACAATAATCAAAGATATGCCTAAGTACCATCCATATAATTATATATAAATATATGGATGTCCAAGATTATTTACACTAATCAATTGACGGGTCTATCACTATGCAATGCAATAAACAAAAGCAACAAGACTGGATTCTCTTAGCGATCGGGGGTTCTCTTAGCGGTCGACACGGCACGGCATGGCCTATTGGCATGGCATGGCCCAAGGCACGGCCCAAGGCATGATCTACCAACATGGCATGGTATGGCACGGCATGGCACGGCCTACCAGCATGGCACGATCCAAGGCACGGCCTACCGACATGGCATGATCTAAGGCATGGTATGGTATGGCCTATCGGCATGGCACGATCCACGACATGGCATGATATATCTCGTTTAGAATCGAGAGATCTCAAAATCTTTCTCGAACCATCTCTATTTTAGAAATCCAATTCACCCCTTCTCTTGGGTTGCAACCTCTAGGCAATAAATATAACATGTTGAACGATAATATTAACAACACATCAATAAATAGACTCTAATAATTTATACCAGAATATTGAAGTCATCATCTAGTGGCATCTATAATATGGACATTACCATCGCTTCTGATAAATATGTCTGGGACCTCAATAGTACCAGATAAGTTTTATTCTAGAGGAGCACTCTACATGCATGGTCCAACATTATCATCAACTTTGGTATCATCAAAAATATGGCTAAGCACCATCTTTATAACAACATCCCATTGAGGCTCCAAGGGATTACTAACGTAAAAGACTTGATTAATTTGGAAGACAAGTATATATGGTTCTTCAGTGCAGAGATGGCGTTGTGTGTTAACGAGAGTAAAATCACACTCATCAATTTTCATCCCAAACTATGATAAGGTGTCAAACCAATCAAACTTCATCAATGCAATCCTTCCTTTAGAATAATAATCTAAGATGACTATCTTATCCACCATGCCATAATAGTTCAAATCCTCCGTACGAGGCTATGAATCCCTCGAGCTAGCATAACACCCAGTGATGGCACTCAACATGACACCACTATTTTGTATTATCATATTTACAAACCTACTATGAATATTAAATCTGTAGTCATTAATGACGAGCTATTTATACTCACGCATGGTACGATTAGGATCCATTGAAAGAGCATGCACTTCAAGGCTCACATCATTAAGTGGCAATCTTCATACCTAATTAAGAGGATGACAACTAATTAGTAAACATGTTCAAATAAGTTATACAAGATAAAAATATATAATTACTTATATGATTTTTGAACCATTCAAAAAAAATTTTGCTGTGCATTTTTTCTTTCTCCTACATACTTAGAGCATCATGTTTTACTCTTATGACCTCCTTGTATTTGTTGCATGCACAAAGAATAAATTTAGATATAATTAAATATTTTTTTTAATTATTATGAAATAAATAAGATTGAGTGACTCACCTTATGTATGATCCAATGACATCATAGTTGAAGAGTACGTAGTGGTGTGCCTTATCTCTTTCCTCAATGCTTAAATCAGTGAGGCGGTATGAAATGAAAAGTCTATCTGACTGTGGAATGGACTCAAATGTAGGTTCAATTAGCTCATACTGATCATCCTGATTTTTCATTGACTGATTACAACGTATCTCAAGCTTGTTTAAGTACATGGTACAAAAATTCAGACACTTCTGACTTAAATAATCTTCTACTATAGATTTCTTCAGACGATTCATATTTTTTACATAAGATTTCAGAGTTTGAATATTCCTTTTAGTAGTATACATCTATCGGCAGAACACTGGGCCTCCAAGTGCAACTTCTCCCGCAAGGTGCATGGTGAGATGCATCATAACCGTGAAAAATGATGATGAAAATATCTTCTCTAGATCACATAATATAGTCACCGTCCTTGTCTTTATTTTTTTCATATCTTTCTTGAGCAACCTCTTTGCATAAATATCTCTATAAAAGTTGCAAAGACGAATAATAGCTATTCTGATATTTTTTAGCAATACGCGGCGAATAGCTATTGAGATCAATTCCTGCTTTCACATGCTTTGATATATTGCTTGAGTATTCATCAGGGACCTTTATGTTCTCCAACACATGAAGAAATATGGACCATTTGGAGGTATTCATAATATAGCATGCATGAGAAAGCCTCCATTGTTCTCCTCCTACCGGCTGTGGATGGAATAATCTCTTAATATCACATTCTTTCAAATCAAATCGAGAATTTCAGTCATCATTAGTCTTATCTTTGATATTTAAGATTGTTGCCAATCAGAGCTCGTACATATTCTTTTCAATATGCATTACATATAAGCAGTGGCATAATAAGTTTGTCTCCCAATATGGTAAATTAAAGAAGATGCTCTTTTTCCTTTAATTAAAGTGTGTGTCATCTTTTTTTGATCGACGCCTTTTCTTTTTACCATCAATCGGATCATCTTTCTCAAATTCAACACTGAGACCATCCAACTCTCTAAGTACATCACTTTCAGACATCTGGCTAGGCATCTCACATTCTTCAACAGTGTCATCGAAGGAGCGTGCATCCCTTCTATATGGATGATTTCGATTGAGGAAACATCGATGCCCCATATAGCTAAAGCTCCTTCGATATGTCAACCTTCTAGATTGAATATTTTTTTCATAAGTCGAGCATGCTAGCTCACCTTTGGTGCTCCAATCCGATATTAAGGCATAGACTGAAAAGTTATTTATTATCCATAAAAGCACCGCACGTATGGAGATGACTCATTCAGCAAAGAATCAAAAGTTGGAACATCTAGAATGCTCCATAACTATTTCAGCTCGACAATGAGAGGTTACAAATAAACATCAATATCATTACCTACCTCCATCGATCAAGGGATGAGCACTGTCATGAAAGCAAGAGATTTTTTCATACACATCCATCATGGGAGATTGTAAACATGAATAAATGCTGATCATACACTATGGACAATATTCATAAGCTTGAATGGGTTGAAACCATCGCACGATAAGTTCAACCTCATATTACGTATCTCATGTGTGAAGTCAGAATATAATTCATTAAACTTCTACCATGCCTCTCCATCGGCTGGATGCCTTAATGCATCAACTTTTCTTTGGTCCTCTTCATGCCATCTCATGTCCTTCGATGTTCTTATCGACATAAACAACTTTTATAGTCTAAGAATCAAAGAAAAGTGTCACATTAATTTTTGAGGTACACGAGTCGATGTACCATCTTTATTCTATTTTCATCTTGATACACCGTACCTCATGCACTCATTTTGGTTGACATCCCTCTCCCAATAGAGCATGCAATCATTGGGACATGCATGTATCTTGGTGTAAGCAAAGCTCAACTATTCAATAATCTTCGATGCCTCATAATTATTTTTTAAAATTTATGCATCATCCGAAAGAATGTCCCCCAAAAGCTCTAATATGTAGTTCACTCTATTATTACTGAATCCATTGGAGCATTTTGCATGATACAACCAAATTAAGAACTCCAACTTTGCCATCTTTACACATTCGAGATACAACAGAATATTAGCATCCTCCATCAACTTGCAGACCTTCTCTACATCCTCACTGTTTGTCATTCCATCAACCATAAGATCAGGCATGGACGTAGATGCACCATCATCATGGCCAATAAATGAAAAAATATCACGAAGCATTTGTTCCACTTCCCCATCATGTTGATCACCTTCTTGTGGTTTGATCTCACCATGTTGGTCCCAATAAATTTCATAACCAACTTTAAAGCCATAAATAGTGAGGTGATCATTTGCATCTTGATGAGGTAGCCACGGTCCATCCATATATTTTTTACAAAAACATTGGATCAATCCATATTCTGGGGAATTAAGAAATTTTTGAAGTCCAACCTCATATTCTCGCAAGAGCCTACTAAACTTCTTCCACCCTTTATCCAAAATTTCATTCAAAATCCTTAGCATACTGTTCGATTACTATAATTACTTATAAAATTATTTATAGTTTTTAAATTATTTAAATTAGACAATCAATTGATCATTATACATAATTCTCTTATCTGTATAATTACATATAATTATATGGGTGTCAGAGATTATGTACACTAATCAATTGATGGGTTTATCGTTATGCAATGCAATAAACAAAAGCAACAAAATATAAACATCCAAAAAATATTATCCAATAAATTTTATAACATAAATTATATTCATAAATAATTATGGATGAGCAACAGTCGTAGATCCGATCTCTTACGCAAATATGGATGTTAATTCAGAAATCTGAAAGAAGAACGAAATAGATGATGGCGGCACCTTACGGATTAAAGTTAAAATCTTAGAGAGACATATCAAATTATGTTCGCACCTATTGAGCCGACTCGCTCAAAAGTCGAGTTGGCTTCGTGCCTGAGACAATCAGTTCTGTGCCTGAGACATCCGACTTGGGTCCCCCTCCAGTCAGCTCGATCTTGGCCCGAGCAGCTCGACTGCATATCCGAGCCGACTCGGCTATGTGCCATCTCCTATTCTTGTTGTCTCCATCCTTCCCTCATCGTTATGACTGCCCATCTCCCACTCAATCTCAATCACCGATGAGGCCGAACCCCCTTCTTGATCCCTCTCTCCCTCTCTCGATCTCCCTCGTCGGCGATGGCGGTGAGGTCAAACCCCTCCCTCCCTCTCTCACTCTGTCGATCTCCCTTATCGAGGAGGTCGGACCCCTTCCTCTCAATGATGCTGGCGAGGCTGAACCCCCTCTCTTCCTCTCTCTCTCTTGGTCTCCATCATCGGCGATGGTGGCAAGGCCGAACCCCTCCCTCCCTCTCTTCCACTATTACAAAAATGGCCCATGACAGTGCTTACTATGGTAGTGATTTTCGAAACCGCTGCCATAGCTCTTACGATAGCGATTCTCGTTAACCACTGTCATAGGTTGGACCTATGATAGCGATTTTTGTAACTACTGCAATAAGTCCGACATATAGCAGCGATTACAAAAAATCGCTGTCGTAGTTCGGACCTATAGCAACAGTTACGAAAAATCATTATCATAGGTTGACCTACAGTAGTGGTTCATTGTAACTGCTGCCATTAGTCAGACCTATAGCAGCGATTAATAGGAACCGCTGCTATAATCTGATTTATGGTAGCGGTTAATTGTAACCGCTGCCATATATATATATATATTTTAAATATTATATAATTTTAAAATTTAATTCTCATCTTCATCATTTATTATCTAAATAATTATGATTAGAGTATCATCGCAAAAGGTCACCTCGATTCGATGGCCCTAGCTTCATTGATCAGAAAAATTTGATTTCAACGATCACGAACGATGATTCGATGATCTGATAGATGAAGATCTTCGATGGATCCAAAAATTTACAACGATAATCTCGGTGATGTTTGTAGCATACTATCAAAATTTTTTTTCAATCGGATATCATTATCTTGGTCAATTTAGTATAGATTAGTTTCGATCGTTAAATGATAAATGAGTGATCAAAGGACCAAATGGTGTCTGATTATGAGATATTTTTTTATAAATGATCTTGGCTACTATTTTAATCATTTTTTATAGTGATGATTATAAAATTCAACTCGTGAGATGAAGAACGATCTAAAACTATATGTCTCCTGATAACCATTTTGAAACTTCATTGGTTGTTATGCTCATGCTTTTACAATATCTGCTTAACATGAATAGTTTATATAAAAATAATTTAAATTTTACTATCATCGTCATATAAAATATTTAAAATTATAATAAAGATTATTTAACTAAAAAATTATCTCATAATCGGATGCCATTTAACCCTTTGATCGCTTGTTTCTAATTTAACGGCTGAAATCATTTCGTATTAAATTGACCATGATAACGATATTTGATTAAAGTAAAACTTTGATAGTACATTAAAAACATCATCGAGATCATCATTGTAGATTTTTGGATCTATCGAAGATCTCCATCTATCAGATTATCGCATCGTCATTCGTGACTGTTAAAATTAAATTTTTCTGATCAATGAAGCTAGGGCCATCGGATTGAGGCAACCTTTTATGATGATACTCTAATGATAATTATTTAGATAAGAAATGGTGAAGATGGATATTAAATTTTAAAATTATATAATATTTAAAAAAAAATTATTTTCAATCTATGACAGCAGTTCAATAACCGCTGCCGTAGATATATTGCAATGGTTCGATAACCGCTACCGTAGGTTAGATTAAAAATTTTTAAATTTTTTCTTTCCTTTTATGCGCCTCAATCTCTCTCTCTCCTCCTCTTTGTCGCTAGTGAGGCTCCTTCCCTCCCGACTGGTGTCGCCCCTCCTTCCCCCCTCGACCGACACCGCCCCTTCTTCCCCATCCCCCACCAGCCCCTCCATCCCCGATCGTCCCTCCCCACTGCCCACCATCCTCCACCCGAGCCCCCCACCCCTCCATCCGACTCTCCTTCGGCCCCAGCAAAACCCCCCTCTAGCGAACCCGTATCCGACCCTTCCTCGGCCTTTCGCAAAACCCCCCTCCAACGAACCCCTCTCCACCCTCGCTCGGCCCCCGCAAAACGCCCTCCACCCCCCATCCGATCCCCCCTCGATCCCCAACGAACCCCCCTCCGGCGAACCCCATCAGACCCTCCCTCGGCCTCCTGTAAAACCCCCTCCAGCAAACCCCCATCCACCCTCGATCCTATACTAGCCTCCCATGAAACTCCTATCCCACACTCTATCCTCCTCCGACCCCAGTGCGAAAACAAACCACCCCTTTCGACGAGCTCTCCTCCACGCTCCTTCGGCCCCACGAAACCCTACCCCTCCCCACCACCACCATTATTCTAACCCTCCCCCGATCGAGTGCGAAGCCTCCTTCGGCCTCCTCATCACTATGTCCCCCTCCCCTAGCCCTCTATACTCGGTCGCCCCTGCTCTCTCTCTGCTCTTTTTCTCTTTTCTCTCTTCTCTATCTCACTATCTTTTTTTTTGTAGGTTACCTCTAGTACCATCATCCTCCTTTAGGGTCATCACCGACGACCCTCGGAGCTTTTAATGCGACCTATTCTCTATAGCCGTAAGTATAATTTTTTTAATTTTATAGGATTATTTACTAATTATATATATTTATAAAAAATTATAGAATATTTATAATAAATATTATAAATATTTATTATAAATATTATAATTATCTGCATGCCATAGTTTTTGGGTCATGTCGTGGTGGTAGCCTTAGGCCGTGCCATATCGACGGCTGTGAACTAGATCTGTCAATGGATTGGGTTCGGATCAAAACTTAGATATTCAGATCCGAGCCTAATTTTAATTAATGCTATCGACTTTAAACCTGAATACCCGATGGGTTGGGTTCAGATCAGAATCTGGATATTTAGATCCATACCTAATTTTAATTACTGATACCAGATCCAAACCCAAATACTAGATGGGTCTGTACTTGAGAGAGAAAGGGAGGGATTCGGCCTCGCCACCATCATTGGGAGGAAGGGGGTCTAGCCTCGCCACCATCATTGGGAGAGAGGGAGTCCAGCCTCGCTGGCGAGGGAGATCAAGAGAGGGAGAGTGGGAGATCGAGAGAGCGGGAGAGGGAGGAAGGGGGTCTGGTCTCACCGACATCACTGGGAGAGATGGGGTCCGATCTTGCCGGCGAGGAAGATCGAGAGAGTGAGAGAGGGAGGGATGGGGTCCGGCCTCACCGACGAGGAAGATCGAAAGAGGAAGAGAGGAAGATCGAGAGATGGAAAAGCTAGGAGGGAGGGGTTCGGCCTCATCGCCGTCACTAGCGAGAAGATCGAGAGAGAGAGAGTGATCGAGGGGATGGCACACAACAAGCCAACTCGGATAAGTAGTCGAGCCAGCTCGGGACGTGATCAAGCCGGCTGAGGGAGGACCCTAGCCGGATGTCTCAAATATTGAGCCAACCATCTCAGACACGGAGTCAGCTCAGCTTTCGAGCAAATAAAATTTGATATGTCATGATGTTATATTGATTAATGTTCATTAATGTTGCAGATCACGATGGCACTGAAATGTCATTTAGCTTTCACCCTTGCCCCTCGGCGGGTTATGCGCAGTTCAACATCCGAGGAGCAGTTAGAGCATACTCCATCCACCTCGACATCGATTGCTCAGGGACCTCCACCACTGACATCTACTCCACCAGCAGTTGAGCCTCTAACATCGTCCATATCTGAGGCACATGCTACCATGCAGGCATCTGAGTATACATTTTTATTATATTAGCATAATTTTATTTTTTTATATAGTATTTGTATACTTATATATTTGCATAACGTATTTGCATTGTAGGTGCATCATGTAGTCAGACATTTCACGGTCACATATATATGGCACATGTGTGAAACCGCCAGCATCAGGTGATGGTCTATTACGATGCGGAGGAGATGTCGGTAGGGAAGACCGCATGGAAGATGCTTTTTTTTTGGAGTGCTCATGAGGCGGTCAAACATCATTTCTGTAGAGCCTAAAGATTGGTGTTTGATGGATGATGCCATCAGGAACCAAGTATAGAAGGAGATATGGGTAAGTACGTATATTTTAGTTATATTTATGCATTTTATATGTTTACACTATATATATTTGATTAGAATAATTTTATAACTGATTTTTGATAAATTTGTGTAGAAGAGGTACGACTTCTTCGATCATGAGAGGGCTCAAGATGCTCGACTAAAGAAGATCAGAGAGTTGTATCGGGGTTACAAGATCAAGCTTCATAGAGGATGGCTCGAGCACCGATGAGATACTTCGGAGGAGCTTATTTTTTGGATACAGGACTATCCTCCGAGTCAGTGGGAGAGGAGGTTAGACACTAGAGGAGCCAGAAGTTCGAGTTAAAATTTTTAAATTTAAATTTTTTAATACACTTAAAATTTTATTTAAATATTTTTTAAATATTTATTATTTATTTGAATACTTGTTAGGCTATCTTTCGTCAGAATTGAAAGAACTATGCAGCCCAAGAGTATACGCACACTTTAGACCATGAGTCTATCATCAATCGTGTGCATAGAGAGGTAATTAATTCTAAATCTTACTAGATAGATTAAATTTATATTTTTATCATCTTTCTGATAAATTTGTTCTTTGTTATAGCTGATGAGAGATAGAGTGATGCTCGACCGTAGTGAGATTTTCGATCCAACCGCACGAACAAGATGGGCAGGCCGATGAACGCCGCGATTGGACATATTTTTGCAAGTATTAAATATATTAGTATATATGATTAGTATTATAGTATTTTTTATAAAATTTTATTTTAATTTATAATTATAAGATCGGTTAGATGCGCTCGTGAGCGAGGGCCTGGATACCTCTGGGCCCCATGACCATCTATCTCAAGTCTTGGGGCCTGAGCACTTTGGGAGGATCCGATGTAGGTTTGGATATATACGTCGATAACCTACTGGTCCAAGATAAGCATCTCCTCATAGACTTTCGATGTTGTCAGCTGGGAGGAGCTTGAGAAGGCATTGGCATGGGCAGATCATGCTGCAATGCGGGCAGATTGGGCTGAGAAGCGTGCATCTCATCTGGAGGATATCATGAGAGACATGATGTCGACGCTCAGCGCATGTTTTGGAGTCACGGGCTTTAAGGATGTGTTGGCCCGCATTCTAGCTCCAGCTCCAGCTCCGACTCTAACTCCAGCTCCGACTCCGACTCCGACTCCCGGTGATGACGACGATGATGTAGATTTAGAAAACTTTTGATGTATTTTATTTTTTAAAAAATATTATAATAAATTTTATTTGATAATAAAATTTTAATATTTTAAAATAATTTTTATGTTTATTATATTTTTTATATTATATATCTATATTTATCAGGTAAAATATATAAAAAAAATTAAAATTTTATTTTTTTAATTATTCAAGATCTACGGTAGTAGTTTTATAACCGTTGCCATATCCATGCAAATCGCTATCATAGATTTCTGATGCAAATGGTATCAACCGCTGCATTAGACCTATGGTAGCGGTTAAGAAATCGCTGCCATAGATTATCTATGGCAGCGATTATGCAACCACTGCTAGAAATTAACTATAGCAGTGGTAACATAACCACTACTATAGATCGATCTATTGCAGCGGTTTATAAACCACTGCAATAGGCTATCTATGGCAGCGGTTCAAACAACCGCTGCAACAACCACTACCATAAAGCTACGACGACGACCATAGTAGCAGTGGTTAGAAAATCGCTATCATAGCCTATGACAGCGATTTTTTAGGCTACGACAGCGGTTACGAACCACTATCGTAGCCCTTTTTTGTAGTAGTGTCCCTCTCCATGTTTTAGTTTTGAGTGCTGGAATTGGGTCCGAATACCCGAGATCCATTAGGGCCCGGATCTAGTACTTCAAGTACGAACCCATCAAATATGTTGGGATAAACTATCCTCTCTCGGACCGGCATGGCTGTTTGTGATTAACCAAGCAACAAGGAATAATCTCTTTGGATCAATGCAGAAGCGAAATAATGGATTCCAGAAAAATAGAGAAAGAGAGCACATGAGTTTTTCGGGAGAAAAGAGTTTTATTTTATGAATTCAGCATTTTGTACAATCTTGACCTATTTTCAATATTTATACTTTACAAAAGGATCAAGCCTCAAGCTCATAGAAAAATTTTTCAAAATTCAATCATCTCACGTACACAAAACAAACCTACAAAAACTGAGCCAACCCAGTTTTAGACTTGAGCCGGCTAACTTGCGACTGGATTGGCTCAGTCTTAGACTGAGCCGATTCGATTGTGTACCATGCCAACAGCTCGAAAATGCTACTTTCTATCTGAATTTTTCTCTAAGATATAGCCGACTTAGTCCTAAACTAAGCCAGTCCAGTTTCCACCTTAACAGGCTCAGTCTCAAGATGAGCTGGCTCAGTTTCTGAACTTTGCTATCTGGACTGATTTCTTTTTCAGCTTGCTTCAATCTTTTCATGACCTATCTACTCATGTTTTCATGACTTGGGAGCGCCACTTTTGAGCTCATATTCTCTACCTTAGTGCTTCCAAGTCCTTGTGAACTCATCTTTTTTTAGTAAATCCATCCTTGCCACACACATTTGAAAGTTATCTCTGGAGAGTACCTTCGTCAGTGCATCAGACTGATTCTCCTTAGTATGGACCTTCATCAGTTCTACTTCACCTTCCTCTACCAGCTCTCTAATCCTATGGTACCTCACATCAATATGCCTTATACGTGCATGATAGACTAGGTTCTGTGCCAATAGCAGAGCACTCTGACTATTGCTAAATAGTGTAATCTTGCTCTGCTGCACCCCTAACTCAGCAATCAGTCTTCTAAACCAAAGAACTTCCTTCGCAGCCTCCGTTATTGCAATATACATGACCTCTATGGTAGATAAGGCCATAATTGACTGAAGGATTGATCTCCAAGACATCAATCCATCATACATGCAGAAGAGATATCCAGTAGTAGACCTCCTTGTATCAAGATCTCCTACATAATTTGCATCTACAAATCCTTCCAGAGAACTCGAACCTCCGTCTTCAAATCCTCCTGATTGTCCACCAAATACCAAACCATAATCCTTTGTTCCATGTAGATATCGCAATATTTATTTCAACGCTTTTCAGTGTTCCTTCTCAGGATTAGCCATGTATCTACTAATCATGCTGACTGCATGTGCTATATCTGGTCTACAGCATACTATAGTGTACATCACACTGCCTACAACATTCGCATAAATAACTTTTTTCATGTGTTCTCTCTCCTCTTCTGACTGGGGGCTTTGTAACTTGGAGAGAGATATATAGCTCGATAATAGCGTCTCTGCAAATTTAGCCTTCTCCATTCCAAACCTCTTCAGAACTTTTTGGACATATTTTTCTTATGATAAATGGAGCACTCCTTTGCACCTATCTCTGCAAATCTTCATTCCATGAATTTTCTTAGCTGAACCTAAATTTTTCATCTCAAACTCAAATGATAATATCCTTTTCAGCATTTTCATAGCTTTCATGCTTCTACTAGCTATAAGCATATCATCTATATACAGTAATAGATATAGAGCATCCTTCTTATCTACATCCTTAATGTAGACACAGCAATCATGTTCACATCTACTGAAACTCAGGCTCAAAACAAAACTATCAAATTTTTGATATCACTGATGAGGGAATAATTTTAAGATATCACTTTCTGAGTAAATACACCTTTTCTTCCTGTCCAGTCTCCATGAAACCCTCTGGCTACTTCATGTAGATCCTTTCTTTCAATGTGCCATGAAGGAAGACCATCTTCACATCTATTTATTCCAACTCTATGTTGTACTGTGCCATCAATGATAGTAAAATCCGAATAGATGTATGATGCACCATAGAAAAAAAAAAATTGTGTAGTCAATTTTTTTCTTTGCAAGTATTTTTTTGCTACCAGTCTTGCTTTGAATCTGACTCCATCTTATTCTGAAGGTGCCTTTTTTTTTGTGAATACCCACTTTGAGCCAATAGATCGAGCACCTTCTGAAAGATCCACCAGCTGTCATGTTTGATTCTTTTCAAGTGATTCCATCTTCTCCATCATGGCCCACATCCATGAATCATTATCTTCACTCTCCATAGCCTCTGCATAATTTTTTGAATCTCCATTAGTACTGATGAGTGCATAGAAGATAACCTCATCAATATCATATCTAACTGGTCTTCTGATAGTATGGTGGAATTTGTGCAAAGCCACTTTCACTGGCACATCTCTACTTGATGTCTGTGACTGATCCAGCACATCCATCTGAACTACTAGCACTTCATGCCAATCTTCCATTTGAGTATCTTTTCTTCTATCCAGCTCCATCTCAATAGGAATACTCCTATACATGGATTCGAACTGCATGTCATCTATCTCAGATTGGCCACTACTGTTCATCTTTATCCCCCAATTTCATCTATCCCAGACCTCCTCAAGATGATTTTCTCATCAAAGATAATATTCCTGCTGATCACTGACCTCTATGCCTCAGAGTCCTACAGTAGGTATCCCTTGACTCCTTGTGGATAACCTATGAATATCATCTTTTGAGATTTTGGATCTAATTTGCTCCTCTCAGTTGCCTCCATATGTGCATAGGCCGGACAATCGAAGATCTTAAGATAGTCAAGCTCCACCTTCTTTCTACTTCAGACCTCCTTTGGAATGCATCCATTCATCTTACGATGTAGGAACTTATTCACAAGAAAATAAAAAAAAGTTAAGCCATCACCCCTAAAAAATTTTGAAGTGATGTTTGCAGCCTCAAACTCTGTGCCTTCTCGATCAATGTTCAGTTCATTCTCTTCGCGATACTATTCTACTGAAAAATCATCTTTATCGTGTAATGGCGGTTGATGCCATTTTCTTCACAGTACCTCTTGAACTCCAGGTAGTATACTTTTCTCCATTATCTAACCTCAGATACTTTACCTATCTCCCTGACTCCTTCTCTACTTCAGCTCTCCAGGCTCTGAACTGGGCAAATATCTCTGATTTGTCTCTAATCAGATAAACCCACACCTTTCTTGAGAAATTATCAATGAAAATGATAAAATACTTTATCCCACCTCTAACTGATACAGGAGCTGGTCCCCACATATCCGAGTGCACTAAATGCAGCACTCCTTTACTGTGCTTAGTACTTCTGACAAACTTTATCCTATGCTATTTGCCAAAGATACATGGCTCACATAAATCTATGCCCTCCTTTAGGACTGAGAACATACCTCTTTTGCTAAGTTCAGTAAGCCCACGGTCACTCATATAATCCATCTAATAGTGCCATAGCTGATATAAAATCTGCTCCTCCTGTGCCACTGCTAGCATCTCTACACTATCATTCATCATTGAGCCTTTCATTCTATAAAGATTGTTGCTCAATCTTCTACCTCTCATCACCACTAAAGCTTTCTTAAAAATTTTCAGACATCTATCCTAGTCTGGCTACTAAAAGCATAATCCTGCTCCTTCAAGTAGCTCAAAGAAATTAAATTCTTTTTCAACTCTGATACATACCTGATATTTGATACTATACGAATATTCCATCGTACATCTTCATCCTGATAGAGCCAACTTCAGCTATTTTGAATGGATGATCATCTCCAAGACTAACACTTCCACCATCGGTCTTCTGATAAGTAGCAAACCACTTTTGATAAGAAGTATAGTTGTACGAGCATGCTAAATCCAATATCCATATAGTATCACACTTTGTGGATCCATCTGATATAACTAATAGGTCTTCTCCACTGCTCACAGAAGTTGTATCATCTTTCTTACTGGCCTTTTCTTTTTCTAATCTCAAAAGGAGACAATCTCTCCTCAGGTGTCCAGACTGATGAAATTTATAATATTTTAATATCTTCCACTAATCTCGAGACTTCGATCTATCCTTGGATTTTTTTTCTTACCTTCTTCTTTGATTTTTTCTATCTTTTTATTCACAGCCAAGATCTCCAACTTAGGATCTTCTTTGTAGATCTTCTCACTTTGTTCATTTGATCTAAGCACACCAACAATCTCTTCATAGTTTAGGATCTCCTTCCCAAAAACTAAAGTTGTTATGAGACCATCATATGAACCTGGGAGAGAACATAATAATAGCAATGTCTGATTCTCCTCGTCAATCTTCACATCCAAACTCATCACTTCAAAATACACTTGATTGAACCTTTGGATATGTGCAATAAGATCTTCACCTTCGAACATCCTCAGACTATACAGCTATTTTTTCAACCACAGTTTGTTCATCATGTTCTTCTCCATGTATATGTTCTCCAATCTCGTCTAGAGCCTCTTTGCCGTAGTCTCTGTGCAAACCTCGGATAAAACTTGATCGATCAAGTACATCCAGATTGTGCTGAAAGTAATTTTTTTCAACTCTTTCAATCCTCAGCACTGATCTTTTCGATCTTTCTTTTATCAAGATCTTGTAGATCCTTACTAAACTAACAAGTCTTTTAATCCTTCTTCCTTTTTCTCTTTTTCAAAAGGTTCTTCTATTATTTCATTCGAATTGATAACCTCTACTTCTAATTCAAGACATTATCCTAATTCCTTAGTGGGTACTAGAATCCATATAGATTACACACGAGCTCGATTTTGGCCAGCCAACCCATGTACATCTAATGGTAGATTCATAACCTATTATTTCTCTAAACAACTTCTAATAATTTAATTTTGCTCCAATCCCTAATCAGTAGTTTGGCCTCTATTAAAAAGGTCCGATCATATCCAATCATTAACATGATCATACTTAATTCATCTAACCAATGAATGATTAAGCCCAACTTTGGTTGGTCAATTTAATCACCATGTAGAGAGATGCAGCAAACAAATTATATTATGAATGATAATTTCATTAGTCAATAAGCACCAGGTCTTTGGACCTCCAATGATTATCTAACTAATGGATCCATTATCACTCACATAATGGGAGGCTATGATCTATTTATCTCTATAACTATTTTATTTTTAAGAACCTAATAATTTTAAAAAATTTGATTAATTTTTTTAAAAGAAGTAAGTCAAATGAACTAGCTAATCATGATCATTCCACTAACTTTAACAAGTCAGATTAAGAAAGACCATTAGATAGGCTAGTTTAGGAGCACCTAAATCAGTCAAACTCCGACATAGGTCAACTTGAATTGTCAAGTGATCTGATCAAAATGTAACATCACAAGAAGATCAGGTAAGTGAGATCAGTCGGAGAGATATGCCATTAACTCATCAAAGATCAAATCAGTATGAGTAGCTTCCAATTAAAAACCAATGGTCGAAGCTGCCAGACTTACCTTAGACACCAACTGGTTAATTAATTTTGATTGGATTAACCTAATATTTTGGGCTAGACCACTTAGCCAAGAATCAAGTCTATTTGATTCTTGTTAAAGACATGGACTTGACCAACTATAACTATTATAATTGATCTATAGAGATCTTTACCTAATCTAAGACAACTTTGATTAGATTTAGTCAACGCTCTAATTAAGTTCATTCTTTAATCAAAGCCTTAGGTCTAACCAATTAATGGACCTAATTTCCTCTAACATTGATCAAAGTATTATGATTTGTGTTTTTAGGATCTTCAATTCACAATCCTAGATCCTAAATAAATAAATTCTTAATTCTTAATTAAATTTTGGATTGATGGTTAGGATTTGATATTTTAAAAATAATTTTTATATTTATAAAAATATTTTTATAATATGCTTCTACCAACCAGTTGCGTGTTTGATTCATAATCAATATGCAAATAATAATAACATAAACATGAATCTAGTTTAGATCTAATCCAAACATATTCATGATAATATGTACATTTATTTAAAATAATTTCAATTTTAAACAATCATAAATCACTTTAGATCAGATCTAATATATTATGATCATAAAAACTAGATTAAAAATATTTTTTATTAAATCATAAAATTTTTAAAATCTAATCTAAAATTTTATGATTAGGATTTTAGATTAGCACATTCTAGAACAATCTCCCACTATAAGGGATAAACCTTACAGCAGGACAACCTTATAAGATCAATCCATGAGATCTAAAATTTTAATTTTTAGATTTAATATCAGATTATAATTTAGATCTAATCTAAATAATAGATCTAAAATATGTAAAAAATTATTATCAAAAAAGACCTAGGCTCTGATACCAATTGATGGAAAAACCTAGGGTTTCAAGCATATATTTTGAAACTTTTTCAAAATTCTAATAGTGAAAGGTACAGATTAATCTAATTAATCTATGAAATATATAAATAAATTCTAGATCTAAGATCTAATGATATGATTAAAGCATATATATAAATCTAAAATTAAATAAAATATAAATAATGATGTTGATCATATCAACATCAAGCAAGAAAAACTAGATCTAATCTAGTCTGCAATGAAGATCAAATCTCATTACCTTTATTGTGAATTTGGATGTCCACTTTTTAATCATAGGTTGAGCATGTTGTTTAAAGCCACACACATGTCTGGCCTCTATAAGAAGTCCACATGAAGCCCTGATCATGATTTTGAAGTCCAACAATTTTAGAAATCAGCACAATGTGCTATCACTACGCTAATCCTTCATCGATGATTGATGCCAAATCTCCTTCTTCAATTGACTTGAACTCTTCAAAGATCAAAGGAGGAGAAGGAAGGATCTGGAAGAAGCCTTCTTCCCATGTTCTTCTCTCAAAAAATGGTGGAAGAAAATCTGAAAACAAAAATCCTAGAAAAGACCCTTCTTCTCTAGGCCCTTTCCTCTCACCTAGGCATAACAATTTATGCCTTTAACAAAATCTCATGCCATTAACCTTGATATACCCAAAGTATCTATGCCCAAGCCTCTCTCTCAGATCTAAAATCTTTCAAAATTTAATGGGTTAACTTTCTTTAAATAGAGAGTTAGAGAAGAGTCCCTATCTGGGTCAAATACCTAGATAGAGAGTCCAAATAGGACAATGATTGGGGCACCCAACTCTTGGATGCCTCCTCAAATTTTTTGGGCATGGATTCATATATTTGGGTCACAATTAAATCTTTTTTCTTTCATATTTTTTTAAAAAAATTAGATTAATTGATGCCATAATGGATAAAAGTTTTGGGTCTGTCTAAACTCTATCAAATAGAGTCTAGTTCATCACTGCTTAGTTTGATCAAATCCAAAATAAACCATCTAAGAGGGATATGGGGGTAAGGATATGTGTAGAACTTTCTAGAAATCATATTTTCCATGAAAAAATCCGATAGGAAAGGCATGGAGAAAGGGATGGTGGCGCAAGGGAGGAGTCCTAGTCTAACTAGGACTTTCATTCTTTGACTAGTCAAACAAAATCTTTAGCCTAATTAAAATATATTTTGATGCAACCAAATTAGTGATATTTCAAATTCAATTAAAAATCTAATTAAATTAGATTAAATTTAATTTAATTTTTAATCAAATTAGAAATTAGGTGCACTCAGATACTACTTCAATTGAAAAATTGTTCTCTTACAATTGGCTTATTTAATAAATCAATTGAACTTGATCCAATCAGCCCAAACCAAATTTAATTAAATTACATTTAATTAAACTTATCTCAGCCTAATTACTCAATCAAATTAAGCTAATTAGCTAATAAAAATAGTATCCCAAAGTCAATCATTAGCCTATTGATGATTGAGCTATTTCTTATATTTATATATGAAAGCATTTTCATCATAAATTCTTTCTATCTTTTAATAAACTCCTGTATTATGGTAAAGTATTTAAGACTATTTAGACTTGACAAAAAGAATTTATCATTTAGTCCTTTAACCTGTTCACGACCAAATGATATGTTGTTACGAAGGACAATAATGTTTATCAAGTGTAAGTCATTGTATACCATATGGATTGGTTTGTCCTCTAAATTAAGAAGTATGGAGACACTGATATGGCATACAAGTAGAATGTATAGATACATCTACACTGAACATGACCAACTCTAAAGTTTTTTCTGCTATCAAGATTTGCTCCAATGGAATATGAGTATAAATGTTCCTTTGATTTGAGATCACATGGTGACTTCTAAGCAACTCACTATGCTTTGGTACCAGACTATCTAAATTTCTAATTTAGTGATGGAAGGCTTCTAGGCATCATCAAGTACTTGAGAAGTCATTGTATGAATCAAGATGGGATTGACCACTTTGGATTCTAGAGTTGGTGGCATGGCACGGGCAGGGGGCGGCGGCTATCGAGGAGGAAAGACGAAGAGGGAGGAGGGGGGCACCGAGAGGTGGGGCCGATCGAGGGGAGGGGTGGTGCCAGTCGGGGGGGAAGAACTTGTGTAGAGTCTCACCGACGATGGAGAGGAGGGGAGAGAGAGAGCACACGAGAGAAAAAAAAAAATTAAAAATTTTTAACCTAACCTACGATAGCAATTTTTGAATCGTTGCCAAAATCTATGATAGCGGTTATTAGAACCCATTGCAATAGATCTATGACAGTGATTTTTCAACCGCTGCCATAGATCTATAGCAGCAATTTTCAGTAACTACTGCCGTAGGTTGAAAATAATTTTTTTCTTATTTTTTTTTTAAATATTATATAATTTTAAAATTTAATATCAATTTTTATCATTCATTATCTAAATAATTATCATTAGAGTATCGTTGCAAAAGATCACCTCGATCCGATGGCCCTAGCTTCATCGATCAAAAAAATTTAATTTCGACGATCACGAATGATGATGCGATGATCTGATAGATGAAGATCTCTGATCGATTTAAAAATTTGCACCGATGATCTTAGTGATATTTGTAACATACTATCAAAGTTTTACTCCAATCGAATATCATTATCATAGTCAATTTAGTATGGAATATTTTCAACCGTTAAATTAAAAATAAGCAATCAAAGGACTAAATGACGTCCGATTATGAGATAATTTTTTAGTTAAATGATCTTTACTATAATTTTAATTATTTTATATGATGATGATAGTAAAGTTCAAATCATTTTCGTATGAACTATTCACGTTAAGTAGATATTGCAAAAGCACAAGCATAACAACCAACGGAGGTTGAGAATGATTATCAGACAACATATAGTTTTAGATCATTCTTACTCATATAAGTTAAATTTTATAATAACCATCATAAAAAATGATTAAAGTAATAGCCAAGATCATTTATAAAAAAAATTATCTCATAATCGAATATCATCTGATCCTTTGATCACTCATTTATCATTTAACGGCCAAAATTAATCTATACTAAATTGACTAAGATAACGATATCTGATTGAAGTAAAATTTTGATAGTACGCTACAAACATAATCGAGATCATCGTTGCATATTTTTGAATCCATCGAAGATCTTCATCTATTAGATCATTGCATCATTATTCATGATCGTCGAAATCATGATAATTATTTAGATCTTTTGCAACGATACTCTAATGATAATTATTTAGATAATAAATAATAAATATGGATATTAAATTTTAAAATTATATAATATTTAAAAAAAATTTGAAAAAAATATGACAATGGTTACAAATAACCACTGTCATAGATCGACTTATAGCAATGATTACAAAAAACTGCTGCTATAGATCCGACCTATGGCAGCGATTTTTTTAACCGCTATCATAGGTCGGACCTATAGCAGCGGTTATAAAGAATCGCTGCCATAGGTTAATCTATGGCAGCGGTTTGCTGCCATAGGTTGATCTATGGCAGCGGTTTCTTGTAACCGTTGCTATAGGTTGAATCTATAGCAGCGATTTTTTGTAACCGCTGCCGTAGACTCTATTACAGTGATTTCAGAAATCACTGCCATAGTATGCATTACGGTAGGTTCTTTTTATAGTAGTCGCATATGCATCCACGGCATGCGAACTCCTACAAACATCAGAGCCTCTGCATGGTCGAAGCTCCATGCGCTTTCAGTGTGGTCGAAGTCACCCGCATGCCAAAGTCTGCATGCTCTCGTTGAGGTCAAGGCCGTTAACATCACCAAAGCCAGCATCAACGAGCCTAAAGCCTCTCGGTGCATCCTCGAAGCACCCACTCATGTCGATCCTTGTCGGGTTAACTCATAGTGGCTATGAAGCCGCACATCAGTGGTCCCAAATCAAGATCAATAAAAAAAAAGGAGAGAGAGAAAAATATACCACAGTGAATGACAACCTCACCTCGGATATAGGTAACACCAACCTACTGACTAAAATCAAAAGTAGCACGAATAATGTTAATACAAGTAAATCAAAGTCATCAAAAATTTGAGACTAATTCAAAGTGAGGATCATAATGAACTGAAGTAAAGATCAAAGTCGATTTCCCAAATTCGTGCTTAGAAGGTGAAAGTCGTCAAAAATTCGAGGTCAAATTGAAGACCAATCTAAGATCAAGCTTAAGGCCAATTCAAAGAAAAATCAGACTAGTCTGAAGCATAAAACAAGTCCAAATTAAGGCAAAGCTCTAGTTTAAACCAAGATAAAAAACAAAGGAATCAAGCAGAACTCAAAAGCCTTCAAATAGAGCTTACAACACTCATGATAAAAAAATTTCAGGCCCCATCTATTATTCTTTTTGTAAAATAATAGGTTTTCAAGCACTTAAAATAGAAGTGAAAGTCGAACCAAGGCCACCAAGATGAGATAAGGACCAAGATAAGGCCTATGTCAATGGAGAAAATCTCCAAAAATTAGCCTCAAAGGGTCATATCACCAAAAGGCCAAGGTTAGCAAAAAATTTTAGTTCAAAATGATCTTTGATCGGCCTAAGCTTCAACGGCCTACGATCAGCCTCCGCTTCAACGACCTTCGATCGGCCTTAGTTCAAAATGGCCTTTAGTCGGCCTAAGTTTCAATGGCTTACGATCGGCCTCCACTTCAACGATCTTCGATCGATCTTGATTCAAAATAACCTTTGATCAGCCTAAGCTTCAACAACCTACGATCGACCTCCACTTCAACGGCTTTCGATCGACCTTAGTTCAAAATGGCCTTTGATCGACTTAAGCTTCAATAGCCTATGATCGGCCTCCATTTCAATTGCCTTCAATCGGTCTCAGATTCGAAAGCCTGTGGTCGGCCAAAGCATCAACGACCTATGATCGGCCTTAGCTCAAAACGGACTTTAATCAGCTTAAATCTCAATAGCCTTAGATCGGCTCAAAATTCAAGTTTTTCTTTAACTGCTTCTACTACCCGCATTAAATGAGGACCAGATGCCTTAAAGGGATACATGGATAGATATCCCTAGGCCCGAGGCATCGTGTCAACAATACTTCTTTCATCTGATTCTCAAACTTAGGAGTAGGGGGTAATGCTACGTACGGAGGTATTTTCGATGCCTCGGATTCATGTCCTGCTGAGAAGAACTATGGAAGTGATATACTCTACTGCTATGAGCTATCCGAGATATGAGATGGGCCATCCAAACTGAGATCATATGTGTGCTGAGCTAAGACTCTACTTAGGTTCCATCCATCATGTGGTCCACTCTGACACCTTAATTAATGGCCTCCTGATTTATATGACAACCACTCATCCATCTTAAAAAGGCATGGTAGCTAATGCAATTAATAGATGGAACCCTCATGTACCATAAGGTGATACCACTCATCCAGCTTATGAAGAAAAAAAGGATATTTGAATCTCCTGATCTCGCAGAGCGAATATCTCGTCTACAATAGCATAATTAACAGTCCGAGACTTATGAAACTGTATGATATTTCTCCTCTACAAATATTATAAATTTCGAGAATCTAGGTAAGCAAGAAATCTCTCTCAAAAAACTCGTTGTTGCTTGATTGTTCATTGCTGACTTGAGCATTAGAGGATCCTCGCCGGAGTTAAATCTTTCGGCTCGAATTTTTATTTTGTAGGTCATTCCAGCACCCCTACGTAAGATCAACCGCTCCACTTCTGAAGTAAACGATTTTCAGCAACAAGAGCCTCTATGCCACTCTAGTTAGATGATCTCATAGAATCAATAGGGGCCACGACCGGCAATGTGGACCGAGGAGTTTCCTCGTGACACACACAAATTAGTAAGTCCACCTGAAAAGCATGTTTTCTCCTTGCCACGGGCCACAGGCTAGCGGACTTGAATAGGGTTGCTTCTGAAAACTCTCGTCCTTGGCTGTATTCATTTACATTTTCTGTGGCTGAGCGCTGCCTATTTTGTATTTTCTCGAGCCACTCACCCGAGCGTATGTAGATATTATTCCCTCAAAGATTCATTACACCATTCAGTATCGCCCCCAACCAAGAGAAAACAACGCATGGAAACACTCTCGTTCTAGCTACAGGTTTAGTTAGGGAAGATTACTCGCAGATTCTCCATTTTAATTTCTGATTTATACTAGCGTCATTACTCTTAAACGCAAAAGGCGATGTGATGTTTTGACACGCTCGGCAAATTTCCGATGCATCCTCCAAAGGTCGGAAATTTTCTATAATCTTTCTATACGAATTATCTGATTCCTTCTGGATGACGTAACCTTTCGGGACTCTCATTGTGATGCAATCTGTTTCTGTTGGGATACACCACCATACAGCCTCCGTATTGTGTGCACCAGATGCAATTGGACTGTGTACGTAAATCCAGACTGTATAAATCCCACGGTGGATAACATGCCACGCTACCCCTTGTATTTCATCAATCCTCAATTGCGCGCTATCCACCATGCATTTGCTTTGGGATTTGCCCGGTTCTCTTGCACCTGGTGAATGCAATAATTTCTCCACTATACATTGCTACTGCTCTTCAAATATGATTTAAACTGTATGTTCTTTTCTTCGTACAATACATTTCCATTTTTTGTCAACTAGGATCTTCTCTATGATAGTTTTGCTATTGACCTCAAGGATCTAGATGCTGAATTCCCTGTTGATAAAATTAAAAGAGCTATTTTTTTCATTTGGAGACATGAAAACTCCCGGCCCGGATGGTTTCACTTTCATTTTCTTCAAGGGGTTCTGGAATCTTATCAATAATGACCTTTTGCTTCTCTTTCAAGAATTCTTTAAAGAGTCGCTCGATCTTGAAATACTCAATTATGCTTATATCACCTTAATTTTCAAAAAAGATGGCATTTTTACTGCTCGTGATCTCAGATATCTTAGTCTTCTTAACAGCATATACAATATCATTATAAAAGTACTTGTGGATAGATTATCTAAGTTTCTTCCTTTTTTTAATAGATGAGTCTCAGTCTACTTTTGTTAAAGGAAGGAATATACTAGAGAACTCCCTTTGTGCACATGAGATGCTTGCTCACCGTAGAAGCACGGCTCAAAAGGGCGTCCTTTGCAAACTAAATTTTGAGAAGGCTTTGATAAATTGACCTAGCATTTTCTTTGGGATGTTTTGAAAGCTAGAGGTTTCTCCTCAAGATGGATTGGTTGGATAAGGAGCCTTCTTAGCTCAGCCTCAGTTGCAATCCTAGTGAATGGAAGACCAAGTAACTAGATTAGATGTAGACAGGGATTAAGATAGGGGACCCTTTATCACCAGGGCTCTTCATACTAGCCACTGATATTCTCTCTAAGCATCAATTGAGGGCAAGTTCTCTTGATTTTATTGAAAGTATTGGGTTCAATATTGTTTTTGCAGGAATTAAAGGACTTTTTTTTGCTGATGATACCTTGCTATTTTGTGTGGGCAAAAAAGAAAGCATCTTGGCAGCAAAAGCTTTACTCTTAAGATTTAAAGGTGCTTCTAGTTTGAGGATCAACCTCCATAAAAGCCTCACCATTTGCTTGAATATGTCTGCTAATGAATCCTCCTTGTTCACCTTTATGATGAACTGCCAGATGGATACTCTTCCCCTAACCTATTTGGGCCTTCCTCTATCAGATCGAAAGATTCCAAAACAATGTTGGTTGCCTCTTCTAGAAAAAATATATTCAAAGCTGGCCTCATGAAAAGAAAAACTTCTCTCCTGGGGAGATAGACTTACTCTGATGAACTCGATACTCTCTTCCCTTCCTTCTTACTATATATCCATCATTAAACTACCCAAATGGGTCATTGATAAAATTGTTTGGATGCATCATGCTTTTTTTTGGAAAGAAAAAGATGAGATTAGTGGTTTTCATTGCCTTGTGAATTAGGATTCAGTATGCAGATCAAAAGATCAGGGAGTTTTGGTATCAAAAACCTTGAATGGATATACAAGGCCTCTTAGCAAAATGGGCTTGAAAATTCACTATGGAAAGCAACGCCCCTTGGAGAAGACAAGTTAAAATTGCTTACTATGTGCGGGCTAAGTATGGCGTGAGATTAAAATGAAGCTCCTATAGAATGTCGCCTTTATGGAAGGATATCTGCAAACAATTCACGGCATTTTGGCATTATCTTACCTTTAACTTAGGGAATGGAGCATCTATCAGGTTTTGAAAGGATAGCTGGTATGGCCCTACACTTCTTTGCTTCATCTTTTATGACCTCTACCAATTAGCTTTATCAAAAAGATGCTCGGTTGCTTCACATTGGTCATGGAGATCCTTATCTTGGAACATGAAACTTAGAGGTCCTCTCTCCTTGAGTCACTAACAACTGGAGGCTCTCCAATCTAGTCTTACCGCTGTAAAACCATCTCAAGCCCTTAATACTCCTAGCTAGAAACTCTCTCAAAATGGTGCATTCACTTTCAACACTTACTATAAGTTTATTAACAATGGTGGTTTGATCTGTCCCTACAATAAGATAATTTGGAAAGCTGAAATACCAAAAAAAAATCAAGATTTTTCTTTGGCTTGCTGTTCGAAACAGGCTCCACACTGGTAAAATTCTTGCAAGAAAAGGATGGCACGTGCGTAACGGCTATATTCTTTAAGGGAAAGCTTGGAAACTATTAATAATCTTCATACCATATGCCCTTTCACTCAGTGCATTTGAAATGATCTTTTTCTTCAACTTGGAGCTTCTTGACGACTTTCTAATCTGCATCAACTTTCGACTAAATGAAGGAAAGTAAATTTTGCAGCATCAAAATGATGTGCCATTGAATAGCTTGTAGCTTGTGTGTGCTGAAAGATATGGCAAGAATGAAACTCTCATATTTTTATTAAGAACTATTCTTCATCTTCAGTTTTATACAAATCTTTGCATTCCCTTGAAGCCTGAGAATATATTTGCTCTACAAGATCTAAAGATCACCATCTCTCTCTCTGGAACTCTATCTCCTCTCTAGCTGGGCGTCAACCTTGATTGTTGTTTAAAGCAGGCCTTTTCTCACCGCAAAGATTCTTTTCTTTTGATTTTTTGCACTACCATATAACTTTTGTGTTTCTTTTGATTTTTATTATTCCCTGCTTCTCTCCTCTGCAAATATTATACTCTAACTATTTTAATAATAAATCAAGGTGGCTCTTTGCTTCCCTTTCACTCAAAAAATAAAAATTCCATTTTCTACTTACCAGCCATCTGGGACTTCTAGAAATTAGTGCCCCTAATAAGAAGTTCACATGCTCCAATCTACGGGAGCATCCAAGTCTCACAAAATTCTATAGATGCTTTGCTTCTACTTGAGTAGCATGATGCTTTTCCAACGGCTTCTGTATCAGTCCTAGTGCATCCCACTTCAGACCACACACCAATTGTTTCTCTCCCTTAACCCTTGGATTGACAAAATGAATAAGCTCCAGTGGCCTTTCAAATTTGAGAACATGTGGTATCTTCGTCCCATTTTTGATGATTACATTAAGGAGACATTTGGTACAGGATAATCCACCCTAGATCAAAGATGATATGGATAGAGGTGATAAGATCACCATGTCCGATTGCAGCATAGTGATCTTACATGATAATAATTTCCTCAAATCACCTTCCACTCCAATAATGGAATACCCATCTTCGATGTTGGAAATCCAAGATCATCCCCAGACAGTGATCTTAGACTAAAATATAAGGACAAAAATATTCTTTAGTTTATCAAAAAATTTGCTAAATTAATATATTATTAATATATTATATCAATATTATATATATGATATTATATTATATATTATATTATATATAATATTTATGATATATATTATATTATAATATATTAATAATCATATTATTATCATATTATGATTCAATGATAATTTTAAATTAGAGTAAAAATATTTTATTATACTTTATATTTTTGTAATAAAAATTTTTAATATATTACTTCTATTTATCTTATTTTGTAATTAAAGTAAATCTTAAATAATATATTATAAGTATAAATAAAAATATTAATTCTATAATAATAATTAATATATTTTATAGAATTAATAATTTATAAGACTAATAAAAATATTTTTATATAATCTATTAATTATTAATATATTAATATATAGTAATATTTTATTTATGATATATTATACATAATTAGTAAATATATTTTTATGAAATATATTATGGATAGTTTGAATATTATATAATCAGTAATCTTGAATTCTCATAGAATACCAAATAGGTTATTTATGGATATCTAAGAATCTTTAATCAGTAGACCATAGCCTACTAAATATAGTGATCTTAGATCATTATGGTGATCCCATTTGGGTCACCAAATGCTACTTAAAGACTGGCGCATGGAATGAAATAGCATTGATGCAGCTCAAAACCATGTTGGTAAATTTTGATTCTTATTATTTAAATTATCAAGCAAATGGAACAAGCTCCATTTCGGCAATATCACATTAGAAAGAAGGCTATCACTCTCACATTTTCTCTATAAAGAGGTGTTATTTCTGCTTATTGCATGGGGGATTAGTTTGCATTTCAACATCATTATTTGGAGCCTCCCCATTCATGAAAAGGTCAAAATCTTTAGTTAGTTGTGTTACAATAACAAGCTTCTCACAACATATAATCTTTAGAAGGAAGGTATTCAAGGCCCAAGTTCCTGTTTGCTATGCTCTTTTTTGAATCATTTACTACTTACATGTGATTATTCTAAGGATCCATTTGGTTGAGGTGAATCCAGTATAGGAAAATAAATCCCCTATTAGATTATCATATTTGGTGTGAAAAATGAAAAAGAGAGATGGTAAAAAAATCGATAGATTCCATGCTTATTTTTTGAAAAGAGAAAGTAAAACAAATACCATGAAGGGAATGGTATTTAATAATTTTTTTAGTAATGGTAATCTATAATTGATAAAAATATCTTCAATAAAGTACATACATAATCATTGAATTTATTTTGATATTATTTTCAAATTTACTCAATAAAGAACTTTTGCAAAAATTTAAGATGCAAATGGCATTATGTAAAGGACTATGTAATTATAATCATTATGTAAAAACTGATTAGAGATGATAATGTTCTCTTGATATCAAAAAATTATTTTTCGTTGATAGGCATATTTATAAATTTGGTCATATTTCTATATAAGATTGCCTCCAATCAAACATAATAATCTTTTCTAGTATTATTTTTTAAAATAATTTTCTCATCAATCAAACATAGTAAAAATTATTTTTCTCAATCATTTTTTCAAATAAATAATTTCAAAGAATCATCAAATTATTTCATAATCTGATATATCCCAATTAAATAGATCCTAAGTTATTCTAGATTACCATATTACATAAAACCACTAATCAACAACTTCCAAAGAGAATATGAGATGTCTGGCATCATTGGGAGATCTTGCCACCCAGGAAAGATACCCTCTCAGCTTACCACACAATCATCTTGGTGGAATTTTGGAGTTTATTAAGGAGTGAAACAATCTCATATTCAGATATGAGGCACTGCATGGTTAAGAGCTGGCCAGATAAATGATTTTGCTAATTAATGATTGGACTCTCAAGTCCAAAGCCAACATGCTAGCAAAGCTTATTGGTTAACTATAATAGCCATCACAACAAAGTTAATCGCTCCCGGCAACCAATGGATATATCAGAACCCGTGACTGGTCTAGGAAGCACAGACGGCAACATCCTATGAGAAGAATAAGTAGAAACTAGAGAAGGAAGAACATCAAGGTCCCTTGCATGGACATACTGATGTGGATGTAGGATTTACAAATTTAAATGGTTGAGTCAGTAACTGATAGAAATTTTATAAGTAGAGAAACCAAGTAAAATATATGAGAGATACAGCGAACAAATCAAACACAAAAATACCAAGATTTATGTGAAAAACCTCCTCAATATAAGAAGTAAAAACCACGGTCCAACACCCACAACTTTTACTATAATCAAATAATGAGAATACACAAGGTTCCTTTCTAATTATCAACAACCAGAGACATACATTAACTTTTCAACATAATAAATCATCAAGAATTAATATTCTTTGCAGCCACAAACACCTAATGATGCAACAAGTGAAGTTGAGAAGATATGACCAGAAAATAGAAAAATTCTGAAGAAAACGGCAAGTAGAAACCAAAGAAAAAAAGACTCCAATTCCGATTTCCACCATCCAGATTGAAGAACTAGGTGTCGAGAATATGCAGACCAAATTTCAGTCCGATCCAACAATGAACGAATTCCTAGTGATCATTTTTGTGAGTGCTGCACAGATACATCTGAAAAATAGAACATCTCCCTTTGTGCCGTCTTATGTTTTTGATCTTCAAAACCTCTTCTCTAACATGAGTACTCTCCAAAATTATCTTTTTTTAAATATTAGAATTTCTTTTTAACCAAAATAAAAATAAGTCATCTATATGGATTTTAACCCATATGAGCTTTGGGCCATTATCCACATAGAAGAGAAACCCAACCCAACAAATCTCCCCCTCTCGACTATATGGAGGGGGTCGTCATCCCAGTAATATGACGACAAGCTTTGATCTTTTTTAATGGTAATGCCTTTGTCAATATATCCGAACCATTATGATTAATGGATACTCTGTCAAGTAGTAACAACTTAGCATTCAATACATCTCTAATCCAATGGTATCTTACATCAATATGTTTCGACCTCGAGTAAAAAGTAGAATTTTTAGCAAGATGAATAGCATTTTGACTATCACAGAATAGGATATACCGATCTTGCTTGAAGCCTAGTGCCTGAAGAAAATTTTTCAACCATAGCAACCCCTTGCAAGCTTCAGTAGCTGCAATAAACTTTGCCTCTATGGTAGAAAGTGCAATACATTTCTGCAATCTTGATTGCCAAGCCATAGCTCCTCCCGAAAAGATGATCAAGTAGCTTGAGGTAGACTTATGAGAATCAATATCTCCAACCATGTCTGCATCTATGTAACCAACTAACACAGGTTTCTCACTTTCAAAATAAAGACTCAGAATAGAAGTACCCCACAAATATCTCATGATCCACTGCACCGCATTCCAGTGGTCTCTCTTTAGATTTGAAAGAAAATGACTTATCATGCCAACTGCATGAGCTATATCTAGCCTCATATATATCATTGTATACATCAAACTGCCTACTGCTGAATTATAAGGCACACTTTGCATATCTTCTTTTTCGTCATCAATAGAAAGACTTTGTTTACTACTCAATCTAGTAGCAATAAAGAAAGAAGAGCTAACCGCTTTGGCTTTATCCATCTTGAATCTTTGAAGAACCTTTTTAATGTATTTTCTTATGATAAATATAGTTTCTCTGTAGTTCTTTCCCTAGGGATGCTCATGCCAAGAATTTGCTTTGCAGGCACTAAGTTTTTTATGGCAAAGAACTTACTTAACTATTTCTTCAGGCCATCAATTCTAGAAGCATTCCTATCAACAATTAATATATCATCAACATAGAGTAAAAGAATAATAAAATCAGTATCAGAGAATTTTTGCGCAAAAACATAATGATCGGTGATGGTTTTTATGTAGTCTTGCTCTTTCATAACTGACTCAAACTTTTTGTACCATTGTTTAGGTACTTGCTTCAAATCATAAAGACTTTTGTTCAACTTGTATACAAAATCTTCTTTCTCTTTTACTTTAAAACCCTCGATCAGACTATTCCATGTATATCTCCTCCTCCAAATCGCCATGGAGAAAAGCAGTTTTTACATCCATTTGCTCAATCTCCAAATCAAGACTAGCAACTAAACCAAGAACAACTTGAATAGATGACATTTTCATAATAGGAGAAAATATTTCTTCAAAGTCAATTTTTTTTTCTGTTGACCCTATAATTGATTTTGATGATTGCTAAATTTTGAGTATATTATTTATCTAATTATGTATCTCAAGAATGTTTGTAGGATTTTTTAAGTATCCAAAATAAAAAATTTATCTCAAGAACAAATTCTCTCAAGATGCCATGTCAAAATACTTAAAAAAATAAATTCACACATATTTGGATGGCTTGGTATGAAGAAAGTATGATTGAAAGAAAATAAAATAAAATTTAAGAAAGCAATTATATTTAGAAGTATTTAGGGGCAAGAAATTTAAGTTTGAAAAGTCAAACATTAAAGAAAAATAAAGCCAAAAATTTTGGAGACATCTTCTGAAAATTTGGAGACCTCCTAAAAATTTGGAGACTTCTCCAAGCTGTTTGGCATGTCTACACATTACCCTAGCATAGTCTTGAGACATCTCCAAAACTGGGCGAGACCTCTCCATCTCAGAAAATAAAAATTTTACTTTTGTGTTCTGAGATCGAGAGCTCTCGAAAATTTTCAAGAGCTCTCGTAGAAAAACTGAGAGCTCTCCAAATGCATGATAGCCTTCAATAAAATTTTTCTGTAGCCCTTTCAACGGCTATTTCTCCACTCTAACGGCTATTTTTAGAGCCTCCAACGGCTAGAACTCTCTCCAACCATCTCCAAGGATATTTAAAGATGGAGAATTAATTAAAAATAAGATTAAAGAATTTTAAAAAAAAAACTTTTAGTTTTGGTAAGAAATATTGAATATCCAAAGAAAAGAAAAAAAGAAGAAAGTTGTGCGTAGATTTCAACGGCCTTTCAAGACAATCTTCTTCAATATCTTCTACATCATCTCAAGTATAAATTAAAGAAAAGCTAAGCTTCAATCGAGCACATCATCAGCTTCTTCATTAAAATTTAAAAGAGCTTTAACTCTATTTTTTTAATATTATACTAAATTTTTTATTTATAATTTTAATTTTTTTATAAGTTTTTTTTTAAAAAAAATTGGGGGATTAGGCCCATTCAAATCCAGAATTGGACTTGTTAGGTTTTGGTTGGTTGGTCCGAAAAACTAACTAGATTATTGGTGAACCTAGAAAACTAATGATGTAACATTTTGGTTGGTGCTCTTATGAAAACCAACTAGATTTGTTTGTGAGCCTGTGAAAATAAACATAATATAATCAAGAATGGATTATAGTAAAAATTTTAAGAAAAGCTTGGAGAGTGGACGTAGGTGCCGGTTGCACCGAACCACTATAAAATCTTGTATGTTTGTGTTGTGATTTTGCTTTTCTTGCTTTCTTTGCTTTACATATTTGCATTGTCTACTTGCTTTTAATTTTGCTGCTACACATTGCTTAATTACCATAAATAATCAAGTTCTTTTAATTAGAAGCACATACTTATCTAGAAAGCAAATTTATCTAAAATCTTAAAAAGAATCCAATTCACCCCTTCTCTTGGGTTGCTACCTCTGGGCAATAATTGATATCAAAGCCTTAATTCTCTACTAATTATTGATTTTATCAACTAGAGATAAAGATCATGTCAACCCAACTAGGAGGATCACTTGCTAAAGGATAATCCATAAATTGGCCATCTTTTCTTAATGGATCCAACTACACCTATTGGAAAGCTCGCATGTACATTTTTACTCAAGCCCTCGACTATGATATATGGAGTGTCATTATCAATGGGCCACACATATCTATAATCATTGTCAATGGCACATCCTCTCCTAAGCTAGAGAAGGATTGGGATAAAACGGATAAGAAACTTATCCAATTAAATATCAAGATAATGAATGTACTCTATCGTGTTCTTGATGCAAATGATTTTAACCGAATTTTCACTTACAATTCTGCAAAAAAAATTTGGGATAGACTTGAGGTCATGCATGAAGGGATAAATTAAGTCAAAGAAACTAAGATAAATATGCTAATCCACTAATATGAATTATTTAAAATAGATCCTACTAAATCTATCACTAGCATATATATAAAATTTATTAATATTATAAATATTTGAAAAGCTTAGAAAAAGTTTATACTAACAGTGAATTGATAAGAAAGATTCTTAGATCTTTGCTTAGGACGTAGAAAGCCAAGGTGCAACCATCCAGGAGGCTAAAGATCTGAACACTCTATCTCTGAGGAGCTCATTGGATTTCTGATGATATATGAGCTTGCCATTGATCGACACCATGAAGAGGACAATAAGAAGAAAAAAATAATAATGCTAAAATTCATGGTAGCTAAAGAAGAAGATGATCTATCCACCAGTGAGGAGAATCATAAAGACATGGCTCTGGTGATCAAAAAATTCAAGAAGTTTATGGAAAGAAGAAGACAAGGATTCAAGAAGAAGTGCTTCATTAGAGAAGAAGTTAGCAGGAAGAAAAAGAAAGAAAAAGAGAAGGATCGGCTCACTTGCTATGAATGCAAAGTAAGAACATTTTAGGGTTGAATGTCCTCAGTCAAAGAAAATGAGAAAAAAAGCAACGAACGCCCAATTTTCCATGGACAAATTCTTTTCACTCAAGTTCTAAAGTGCATTAATTTCAAGCATTCAAGAAGTATTCAACGAACTACAACAACAATGATTCAGCTAATTTAAAGGAGCATTGTGTGAATCTAGAAAACTAACGATGTAAGATTTTGGTTGGTGCTCCTGAAAAAATCAACTAAATTTATTTGTGAGCCTATGAAAACAAATACACTGTAAACAAGGATAGATTATAGTAAAAATTTTAAGAGAAGCTTGGAGAGTGGACGTAGATGCAGGTTGCACCGAACCACTATAAAATCTTGTGTATTTGTATTATGATTTTGCTCTTCTTGCTTTCTTTGCTTATATATTTGCATTGTCTACTTGCTTTTAATTCCACTACTACACATTGTTTAATCATCATAAACACTCAAGTTCTTTTAATTAGAAGCACATACTTGTCTAGAAAGCAAATTTATCTAAAATTTTAAAAAGAATCTAATTCATCCCCCCCTCTTGGATTGCTATCTCTGGGCAATATTTTCTCTAACTGAATCCTTTAACCATCAATCTGGCTTTGTATCACAGATGAAAGTTATGTTCTTCATGTTTAATTCTATAAACCCACTTATTTTTTAAAGCCTTCTTGTCTTTAGGCAATTTTACTATCCCATATGTATTATTCTCATGCAAGAAATTCATTTCATCTTATATGGCCTCAATCCACTCCTCTTTTTGCTTACTATCTACAGCCTCTTCAAAGCTCTAAGGTTCTCCTCCATCAGTCAATAAGACATATTCATCAGTGAAATACCTAGTAGATGGCTATCGTATTCTGATAGATTTTCTGAGTGGCACTGTTGGAGAAGTTTCTATCACTGTTGGCTGATCATGATCATTATCATCTATCTCATTGTTTACAGGCTGATCATCTACATTTTGTTCAAGAACTTGTGTGGAAGAAACTATCTCCAAATCAATCAAATTATCAGTGTATTGACGCACTGATTTCTTAGTCTTGTTAATATTCTATATTGTCTGGTTCTCCATAAACACAGCATCACGACTTCTAATGAGTTTCTTATCAATATAATTATAAAACCTATAACCAAACTCATCCTGACCATAACCCACAAAAATGCAATATTTTATCTTCACTTCAAGCTTGGATCTTTCATCTTTGGGAATGTGCACAAATGCCTTACATCTAAAGACCCATAAATGATTATAAGAAACATCCTTGCCTGTCCAGAATCTATTGGGTACATCAAACTACAAAGAAACACATAGGAAGAGATTTAATACATGAACAACAGTGTTTAAAGCTTCTCCCTAAAAGGATATAGGTAACTTTGCTTGTGAAAGCAAACATCTGACTATTTCAATCAATGTTCTATTCATTCTCTCAGCCAATCCATTCAACCATTGTATCTTTGATGGTATTTTCTGATGTCGAATATCTTACTGTTTGTAATATTCATCAAATAACCCTGAATATTCACCCCCATTATCTATGCAGATATATTTTAATTTTTCCTATCTCTCTCTCAACTGAAACTTAAAACTATTTGAAGATATCTAATACTTAGTCTTTATGCTTCAAAGTATAAGCCCACAACTTTCTTAAATGATCATCAATGAAAGTAGCAAAGTAAAGTAAACCACTAAGTATACTTGTCTTCATAGGACTGCACAAGTCAGAATGCACCAAGTCAAGTATGTTCTACTATCTAGAAGATGGATGTGACTTGAAAGATACTTTATTCTATTTTCTTACCAAGTAGTGAGCATACTTCTGTAAATGTGTACTTATCATACTAGATAAAAGAAAAGGCAACGAACGTCTAGTTTTTCGTGAGCAAATCCTTTTCATTCAAGTTCTCTCAAGTTCTGAAGTACATTAATTTCAAGCATTCAAGAAGCATTCAACAAACTATAACAACAATGATTCAACTCATTTAAAGGAGCATTGTGTGTTGTAAATCTTTCTTATTTATTTCTATGTACTTGGTTTAGGGGCTGAAACTTGGATTTTGAAACTTTTTTCTCATTAGTTATTTTGGATTGATTTGTCTGATTGTTGTAAGGATTGTGGTTGGTGAACGTAGAAAAAACCAACTAAATTTTAGGATAGTGAGTCCAAAAAAATTATTCGACTATAATCTTGTACTATTATAGTAAAATTTTCAAAAATCTTGCTTGGAGAGTGGACGTAGGTGCTGGGAGTGCACCAAACCACTATAAAATTTTCTTATTTGTGTGTATGTGCTATTGCTTCTTCATTTCTTTGCTCTCACATATATTTCACTTAGGGTTCAAATATTTTTACTGCACAAATCTGTTTTAAGTTTTTGAAAATCTAATTCATCCCTCCTCTTAGATTGTCTAGCTGGACAATAATTGATATCAGAGCAGGTGCTCTGTTATTGATTGTTGACCTAATCGTCTAGAGCTAAAGATTTTAGCAATCCAAAATAAAAAAAATTTTTAATGTAGGCCATTCCAGAGATAGACCCCATTTTTTAATTATTCAAATTTTATCCATTGAAAAGCTAGGATGAAAATATTCATATAAGCACATGACTATAATTTATGAAAAATTATTGTTGATGGCTCACACATCCATAATGCATCGATCATGCATGATAAATAGATGGCACAACTAAATGCTAAGGCTTTAAATATGCTTTATTGTTCATTAGATTTAAATGAGTTCAATCTAATTTCTTCTTATATTTCAGTCAAATAAATTTAAAAAAAATTAAAAATTATTTTTAAGAGAGCAAAATAAGAAGAAATATCAAGCTCCAAAGAAAATAAGAAAGCTCACACCAATATATCCCTCGTGACTTATAAGGATGAAAAAAATAAAATAAAATAAAATAAAATAAGAAATAAAGAAAAAAGCATCAATTAAGGAGGAGCAAAGTAAGGAAAAGAAAAATAAGAAAGAGAAAGAAAGAACTATAAATTCTTGCCTCATGACCAATGACGATCAGGTAAACATTAATACCTCTTTCGATTTTATTTTTGATGAGTTATTTGAGGCCTTTAATAATTTAATGCATGAATTCAAAAAGGTAAGGCTAAAAAATAAGGAGATTAAAAAATCTAACTTATCTTTGATTGAAGAAAAAAATAAAATTTTAAGTGAAAAAGAAGATCTATTGAAAAATATGTAAAAGAAGGCCAAAAAAAGAAAGAATTTTTAAAATAAATTGAATATCTAAGTAAAAAAAAAAAATTAAAATCAAAAAAATCAATGATTGAAAAAAATCTTAAGTTAAAAGAAGAACTTAATATATTAAGATTTTCTACTAAAAAAAGAATGAATCTAAAAAATCTCTTTTGGAAGAAAATGTTAAATTAAAGAAAGAGATTGAAAGCTTAAAGTCTATGATTGAAAAGTTTATAATTGAATCTCAAAAGCTCCAAGCTATTTTAAATAATCAAAGAGCTATTTTTGACAAATCTAGAATTGATTATGATTCAATAAGAAAATAAAAATTTGACAAAAATATGCTCAACAAAGCTTCGACTAAAAATCATTCAATTAAATACTTTAAATGTAATAAAGTTGGTCATAAAAATTCTAAATGCAATATTAGAAGAAATGGATAAATTTTAATCGAACAAATTTGAGTTCCAAAAAGAACCATATGCTCTAATATCCATGGACCCAAAATGACTTGGGTATCAAAGATTAGTAAATGATTTTGCAGGTATACCAAGGATCCAATGAAACTAAAGAAGAATTTTTTTTATAGATGCCTTAGAAATCAAAATGGATGGATAATGCTGTTTGATAAAATCTAAATTTTTCTCAAATCATGCCATCATTATTTGTTAAATATATTTTGATTATTAATTAGTATAATTATTGAGCATATTTAATTAATTTTGATGATTCATCATTGCTTATAATGATCATACTCTATAACTTGAATGTTTTGATATATTGCTTAAAACTAGTATATCATGTTGATTATTTATTTTAAACTCTTTATTTATTCTAAATTCAGCATATTGATTCAATACTTTATATCATACTATATTGATCTTCAATTATTTAAGAAACCTAAATTGCTATGAGCTTGATTGTATGTGAAACTATTTAGATGCTAAACTTATAAATTGAATAAATTTTAATATTTTTCCATAAGATACTTAATTATCAATTTTTTCTTAAAATTTTATGATCTAAGTACTTGAAGATTAAATATTCAATCATAAAAGATCTAGTACTTGAAGTATTAATTTACATTGCATCTTAGTTTTATCTTAAGAATTTGAAATTTTCTAGTGGAACCAAATCCCATAGAACTATTATCTAAATTCTTCTTGATTTGATCATACTAGATTTGTTTGATTTTCATACCCCCAATTGATTACTTTTTTATCTTCTAAATTTATTTGAATATCTTTCTTGATCATCAATTTAACTATTTTTTTTATCTTAAATTTTTTTTAATGAATATTCATACTTTATTCCAATTGATTGATTTTAAAAATTAAATTTAAAAAATAATTTTTAAATCTTTTGAAGTTGATATCAAGCAAGATATTTCAAGAAAATTATCATTTATCTTTAAAGCTAAATATTTAAAGAGGACTTCAGTTTTAAGTAATTAGTATCACTATTTACCATGTATTTGATTGATTTATCTTTTAATAAAAAAAAATATCTTTATTTTAAATTTGATTTTACATAGCTATATTCTTAATTTGATATCATTTGATACAAACTCTAAAATGCATACCTTTTCTGAATCTAATTACTTAATATTTCTTAAAAAATGATAAGATGATCTTTTTGAAGAATAACTAAAATTTTTTTTATGATTTACTTTAACTGATTTGCCGATATCAATTCAAATTAATTTATTATTTTAAATTTTTAAAATTATTTAATTTAAATTAATTCATCTTTATCAATTCAAAACTAAAATCATTAGTATATATCAAGCTAAATTTACAAATTGATCTTTAAGTGATATTGAGTTATCAAAAAAATCATGATTTCATCTAAATTTTAGTTTAATTGGTATCAGTAGTATCATTCTTGTTCTATATTTTATTATATTATTCTTGATAAAAGAATTGAATATAATATCTTAAATCTATTTCTCATTGATATACTCTTGATGTGATACCATTTGAGATAAATTTAAAAAATTTCATACTTTTTCTAAACTTAATTAAGTAATATTTTTTATGACAAAAAAATCTAAATTTAAATATTTTTTTAATTACTTATCATACTTTTTTTATCTTCTTAATGTTTGTTCTTATTATATATATCTTTTTGTAAACATTCTTTGAATTTAATAAAAAATAAATTTTTAAAAAATTTGGTATCTTCTTAAGTGAATGCTATGTTTGATTAATATTTGAATCCATTATGCTTAGTTCATTCAATTGATGCTTATACCTTTAAATTTTGTTTAATTTTAAAATAACTTTGTTTGCAAAAGTAAGAGGAAGAAAAGTTGAAATATAAAATAATTAAGCTAAAATTATAAAAAATAGAAGGAGATAATATTATTAAAATATTAAAAAATATAATTTCTTAGTATCTCTAAAATAAGAAGTGAAATACCTTTTATCTTGATTTGTTTAATTTATTTTGAGATAAATAAATTTTGATCTTAATTTTTCAATCAATTATTCTATGATCTTCTTAAATTGAGCATTCATAGATTTATTTAATTTGATATACTTGATTTGATTGTCATATCATTTTTTATAATTATTTGGAGTGTAATTAAATTTGAAACATATTTTTACTTCAAAAAATAAATTTTTAAACTTAAATTTAAAATTTATTTAAAAATTTGAATTTGATTCTAAATCTTTGATATGCATTATAAAATTTTTATGAATTATTTATATTAAAGTAATTTTTACTCAAAGTAATGAATTTAAAAATATGACTATTATTTACTTTAATACTATCTATTTTATTTTACTTTGCTCGATATATTCTCGATATATACATTTCTCAAACTTAATTGACTAAAATTTAAAAAAAAAAAGATTGAATATTAAAGTATATACTATGCTTGATTTTATATTCAAATCTTTTGAAAAATTTTATTTTTTTAAAGCTTAAAAGTGCATATTTAAAAATCTGATTAAAGATTATATTCATTCAAAAAGGGGGAGAGCATATGATATTTAAATTTAAATTAATTTTTAAAATTAAAATAAATATTTTAAACTTATTTTGAGTCAAAAGATAAATTTTTAAAAGAAAGATGATTCATTTAAATTGATTTTATGAATTTAATATATCTCTCAATTTAACGCTTTAATGTTGATTTTGATGACTTCTTGTTTCTTTCCATGAGCTTTTTGGTATTGTCAAAAAGAGAGAGAAATATGTTGAGCATATGAAATATATATGTACTAATGATGAGCAATAAATTAAAGGCTCATTAAGAATTCTCTCATGAAGTTTAATTCATTGTTCTTATCTTGTTTCATATTATTTTTTTTAGTACGTACTCAAAATTTTGCCATCATCAAAAAGGAAAAGATTGTTGATCCTATGATTGATTTTGATGATTGTTAAACTTTGAGTATACTATGTATCTAATTATGTATCTCAAGAATATGTGTAGAATTTTTCAAATATCTAAAATAAAAAAATTTATCTCAAGAATAAATTCTCTCAAGATATCATGCCAAAATGCTTAAAAGAATAAATTCACACATATTTGGATGGCTTGGTATAAAGAATGATTGAAAGAAGAGAAAATAAAATTGAAGAAAGCAATTATATTTAGAAGTATTTGGGGCTAAAAAATTCAAATCTGAAAAGTCAAACATTGAAGAAAAATGAAGTTAGAAATTTTGAAGACCTCTCCTAAAAATTTGGAGATCTCTCCTGAAAATTTAGAGACTTCTTCTAAAAATTTAGAGGCTTCTCTAAGCTATTTGGCATGCCTACACATTATCCTGACACAGTCTCAAGATCTCTCTAAAACTAAACAAGACCTCTCCATTTGATGAAATAAAAATTTTATTTCTATATTCTGAGATCGAGAGCTCTCAAAAATTCTCAAGAGCTCTCGTAGAAAAATTGAGAGCTCTCCAAATGCACGACAGCCTTCAAGAAATTTTTCTACAGCCCTTCCAATGGCTATTTTTCCACTCCAATGACTATTTCAGATTTTCTAATGGCTAAAATTCTCTCTCCAATCATTTTCAAGGATATTTAAAGATGGAGAATCAATTGAAAAGTAGGATTAAGAGATTTAAAGAGAAAAACTTTCAGTTTTGGTAAGAAACATTGAATATCCAAAGAAAAAAAAGAGAAAAAAATTGTGCACAAATTTTAGTGAGCTTTCAAAGCAATCTTCTCCAACATCTTTTGCATCCTCTTAAGTATAAATTGAAGAAAAGCCAAGCTTTAATCTAGTACATCATTGGCTTCTTCATTGAAATTTAAAAGAGCTTTAACTCTATTTTTTATATTATACTAAAATTTTTATTTATAATTTTAATTTCTTTATAAGTTTCTTTAGAGGAAACAAACTTGAGAATTAGGTCTATGCAAGTCCGAAATTGGACTTGTTAAGTGTTGGTTGGTTGGCCCAGAAAATCAACTGGATTGTTAGTGAACCCAAAAAACTAATGATGTAAGATTTTGATTGGTGCTCCTGTGAAAATCAATTAGGTTTGTTTATGAGCCTGTGAAAATAAACACACTATAATCAAGGATGGATTATAGTAAAAATTCCAAGAAAAACTTAGAAAATAGACGTAAGTGCGGATTGCACCAAACCACTATAAAATCTTGTGTGTTTGTGTTATGATTTTGCTTTCCTTACTTTCTTTGCTTTACATATTTGCATTATCTACTTGCTTTTAATTCTGCTGCTATACATTGCATAATCACCATAAATACTCAAATTCTTTTAATTAGAAGCATATACTTGTCTAGGATGCAAATTTATCTGAAATTTTAAAAAGAATCAAATTCACCCCCCCCCTCCTTAGGTTGCTACCTCTAGGCAATATTTTCTCTGACTGAATTCCTTCACCACCAATCTAGTTTTGTATCGTGGATGAAAGTTACATTCTTCGTGTTTAACTTTATAACTGACTTATTTTTCAAAGCCTTCTTGTCTTTAGGCAATTTCACTAGCCCATATGTATTATTTTCATGCAAGGAATTCATTTGATCTTATATGGCCTCAATCCACTCCTCTTTCTACTCACTATCTACAGCCTCTTCAAAACTCTGAGGTTCTCCTCCATCAGTCAATAAGACATATTCATCAGTGGAATACCTAGTAGACGGCTATCGTATTCTGATAAATTTTTTGAGTGGCACTGTTGGAGAGGTTTCTATCAATGCTGGCTGATCATGATCATTATCATCTATCTCATTGTTTACAGGCTGATCATCTACATTTTGTTCAAAGATTGGTGTGGAAGGAACTATCGCTAAATCAATCATATTATCAGCGTATTGAGGCACTGATTTCTCAGTCTTGTCAATATTCTATATTGTCCAATTCTTCATAAACACAGCATCACAACTTCTAATGAGTTTCTTGTCAACATGATCATAAAACCTATAACCAAACTCATCCTGACCATAACCCACAAAAATGCACCGTTTTGTCTTCACATCAAGCTTGGATCTCTCATCTTTGGGAATGTGCACAAATGCCTTGCATCTAAAGACCCACAAATGATTATAAGAAACATCCTTGCATGTCCAAACTCTATTGGGTACATCAAACTACAAAGAAACACATGGGAAGAGATTTAATACATGAACAACAGTGTTTAAAGCTTCTCCCTAAAAGAATATAGGTAACTTTGCTTGTGAAAGCAAACATCTGACTCTTTCAATCAATGTTCTGTTCATTCTTTCAGCCAACCCATTCAACTGTTGTGTCTTTGGTGGTATTTTCTGATGCCGAATATCTTGCTGTTTGTAATATTCATCAAATAACCCTGAATATTCACCCCCATTATCTATGCAGATATATTTCAACTTCTTTCCCGTCTCTCTCTCAACTGAAGCTTGAAACTGTTTGAAGACATCTAATACTTGGTCTTTATGCTTCAAAGTATAAGCCCACAACTTTCTTGAATAGTCATCAATGAAAGTAGCAAAGTAAAGTAAACCATTAAGTGTACTTGTCTTCATAAGACTGCACAAGTCAGAATGCACCAAATCAAGTATATTCTGCTATCTAGAAGAAGAATGTGACTTGAAAGATACTCTATTCTATTTTCTTGCCAAGTAGTGAGCATACTTCTGCAAATGTGTACTCATCATACTAGATAATAGATTCTTCTTGACCAACAAAGCCATTCCCTTCTCACTCATATGACTAAGTCTTTGATGCCACAACTCTATTTCACTCACATTTTCCACTGCATTAACAACATCTTTGGAGAGCCTTGCATGCAACAAATACAAAGTGGAAGACTTCTTGCCTCTAGCTACAACCTTAGCACCTTTGGTGAGTTTTCACTAGCCATTGGAGAAAGTATTACAAAAATCATCATCACCCAGTTTACTTGCTAAAATCAAATTCAAATGGATGTCTGGAACATGCTTTACATGTTTGAGAACTAATCTAATACTATTGTTTGTCTCTAATCCAACATCTCTAATGCCAACAACTTTAGCAACACCGTCATTACCCATCTTCACAACCCCAAAGTCACCGATCGTGTAAGATATAAAGAACTCCTTTCGAGAAGTAGTATACATCGAAGCACCACTATCAATCACCCAACTAGTCTCATCATATGCTAGGTTGACAATATCACTATCATAAACAAGAAGAAAATCTTTGATAGTAGTGGCAACTCATCCTTCATTATTATTATCATCATTATTCTTTTCTTTATCTTTATTATTTTTGTTCTCTTACTTTAACTGTCTGTAAAATATCTTGATGTGCCCTTTCTTGCTGCAATGATAGCACTCAACATTTGCAAACTTATTTCTAGACTTACTTTTGCTACATTCTTTATTCTCTGGCCCATGCTCTTACTTCTCTCTTAGGTCTCAGCTAGAACATCTGACTGTGAAGAGGAATATTATGATTTTTTTCTCATCTCTTCATTCAAAATACTACTTTTAGCCATATCTATTATGATCACACCATTAGGAGCTGAGTTAGACAATGGCGTTCTAACATCTTCCATGAGTCCGGTAGTGTACCAAGAAGCCATAAGCCCTGCATTTTCTCATCAAATCTAATACCCATAGCAGTTAGTTGATTTATGATTCCCTGAAAGATGTTCAGATGACCTATGATGGAGATATTATCTCTGTATTTCAAAGCCATCATCTGCTTGATTAAATACAGCTTATTATTTTCAGTCCTCCCTGCATATAACTGCTCAAGCTTAGTCCATAAAGTTCGTGCATGTATCTCCCCAATAATGTAGTTCAAAACATTATCCTCAACCCACTGTCTGATGTATCCACACACTTGTCTATATATCAAGTTTCACTCTTCCTCAATTTTATCAGCAGGTTTTTCAGACAGATAAGTGGTATCCTTTCACATAAAGAACATCTTTCATTTTTGATTTTCAAACAGCATAATTGGATCCATTCAAATTGATCATTCTACTTGAATTAACTTTCATTGTTCGGCACGGGACCACGAATCAACGAACCTAGCTTTAATACCACTTTGATGAAAATTTAACAAGTAGAGAAATCAAACAAAATATGTGAAAGATGTAGCGAATAAATCAAATACAAAAACATCAAGATTTACATGAAAAACTTCCTCAATGTGAGGAATAAAAATCACGGCGTGACACCCACAACTTCCACTACAATCAAATAATGAGAATACATAAGATTTCTCTCTAGTTATCAACAACCAGATGTATATATTAACTTCTCAACATAATAAATCATCAAGAATCAATATTCTTGGCAGCCACAAATATCTAATGATACAACGAGTGAAGTTGAGAAGATATTACCAAAAATTAAATAAAAAAATTCTAAAGAAAATGACAAGCAGAAACTAAAAAAAAAAAGACTCCATGCAATTCCGATCTCCACCGTCCAGTTTGAAGAACCAAGTGTCGAGAACGCGCAGACCAAATTTCAGCACGATCCAACAGTGAACGAATTTTTGGAGACTACTTTTATGAAAGCTGCATAGATAGATCTGAAAAATAGAACGATCTCCCTTTGTGCCGTCTTATGTTTTTGATCTTCAAAACCTCTTCTCTAACGTGGATGCTCTCCAAAATTATCTTTTTTTTAAATACTAGAATTTCTTTTAGAGCAAAATAAAAATAAGTTATCCATATGGGTTTTAACCCACATGGACTTTGGGCTATTCTCCACGTAGGAAAGAAACCCAACCCAACAGTAACAACACTCTAATCTATAATATGTACATACAGTAGTGCTTTTATTAATAAAACTTGGGAGAAAGCACTTACTTCCTCCATTTTCGATCAAAAAAATTAAATTTCTATTTTCTAACATGATAAGCTCGCTCAGCAAAATAATTTTTCTACTATTAGACACAATGACACAGATTTAAGTATGCGTATTTCAACGCTGATGCCTGAATGATGGAACCCACGTCCTAAACAGAAGTAATGGAATAAAGGAATGCCTGCAAAGAAGCATGTCAAAATAGGGGAATCCTAATTGATGCAAACTTTTGAGCCTCAAATAGCTTAGGGTTCGTTTGATTTTTAGAAGGCATGTTTTTGTGAGGATTTTGACTGCAGAAGACATTGCTCTTGGATCAAATGCTATGTTGCAGTTCAGTCCTTGGAATCGACCTCTATCTTTCATCAATGATTCTTCTTTCTCATAACTAATGGCTCATAGATGGCCATGTTGATATTCTGAAGTAGCGCGGTAGGCGAGTCAAATGCATTAAAATTGTTAAAAAGCATCTGAAACCCCTTCAAAGCGCATAAATGGAGCAGTTTCCATTCTTTTGGCACTTCACGATAGCCATCGGTCATAATAATTTCAAGCAGATGCATCTTGTGCGTTTCAAGTTCCTTCTTTATGCATGCAATTGAATCTTCAATACTTGCCCCTGGGTTCTCTTTCATGTACAATGGCACCATGTTCAGTTTCCCGTCCTTCATTTCTCTCTGAAATGATTTTGAATCAGTTTGAAAACAACAATAATAACACAAATTGGCTAAAAAATTGTGGTGATGAAGTGGTAGTATGACCTCGTAGCTTTGCACGTCATTCAGTAAGCGAGCTGAGAGCATTAACAATTTGGTAATTTTGCTATAACGGGTTCCTGGAGAGTTGTGCGTGTGCTTTGGTCTTGAAAGATGACATGCGGGGAGAAACATCGCCTGTACAGCTACAGAGATCGTTCCAACTCTAAGTTGCTTCTACTCCACTCGGACTCCTTCAACCACACATCGAACACATCTCGCCACTTCATATGACACAACAGATTTAAACTTGCTCAAACTGCAGTTATTTACATGAAGGTAGCGTACACACATCATTTTTTCAAAAGATAAACATGAGAAACTTACGATATCTTGAAGAAGTGTTTTCCTATCATATCCTTGTTGGTTGAAAATCTTCAATGCAACATCACATACAAGGTCATCAAGGGCATCAAAAATAACTCTACCATGCCCAGATAAGCCTTCTCCTTCCCACCTATTACCATCAAACTAATCACGAATATTAAAAAAATAACCATGTGCAACTTCTTCAACCTTCATGCCACGACTGACCAATACCTTTGGACTGCTTCATTGAGGTGTTGTAGTTCATCCAATGAACCGTGTTCATCAAAAAAGTCATCCGCAACTGTAACTAAGATTGCACACTTGGCCACAATTTTCCGCGCCTCGGAATCTAAAGGATGGGAAACGGGAGTGGTAGCAACGAAGTAACAGTAGGTTGTTTTCTCTCGTCCGAAGCCCATGTTGGCAAGGCCCGTATCTCTGGACCACCTATGATGTATTAATATCATATAGCAGACAATCAATTAGCTAACTAAACAAAGTGAAAGAGGAGAAAAAATGGGATAGCATCCTTTCAAGAAGCATGGTTATATACTTTTTCTTCTCGCACGAAGGAAAGAAAAAGAAAGGAGCATTTATTAATTCGCTCAGAAAAGGGAAAAGCCAATAATTTGCATTAATCTTGAGAACTATATACCTCTTTAGTTCATTGAGCTCAGTCCTATAGACTGATTGGCGAGTCATAAATGTTTTTGTGGCGAGCAGGATGATGTCGTCGGGGCATGTCAGCCTGCGGTTGTGCATAAAGCATTTGATGTCACCAAGCATGATGTTTTCATATACCGAGTACTTAGTCAATTAATGCGTATGGTTACCTGCAAGAGGAAGACCTTCCAATCCAAAGATTATAGCCTTTACTTCTTTCTATGTACATCCGGTGCTCCAGATGATCCATTCGTGCTAACCACGGATGCTTCAACTCGTGCTCAATCTGGTTTGGCATATAAACATTAAAAATTACCACATTGAAGCACTAGTTTTTTGATGTCTAGATCACGAATGGTACTTCGGAAATTTGCACGAACTAGAAAGGCGGCCAACCATATATTTTGACACCTTTGGATATTTAACACTTCTCGCCTTTTTCAACTTTGGATACATCACGTAAATTTGTTAAAAGATTAATGTCATGCTACACCGACCACTAATTAATATAAAAAATTGCCTGACGTTGATGCGGCACGACGGGCTTGGCATTCATAATTCACGAGGGGATGGCGGTAGTTGAGCCGTGTAATGCCAAGTCGGTGCCCTATTGGTGAGAGAGACTTCCGTGAAAGTGGACCACCGATGTACACCGCTGCAGTTTTGTTCAAAATTAACAATAATAATTTTTTATTTCTAAATTTTATTTTATTCTTTTTTTAAAAAATTTGATGCCTTTCCTAAGAGTTGTGGTTCCAGAGAACATTGATTTCTAAAAAAAATATGATATTCTTGAAATATCATATTTTCTCGAAACATTAATGTCTACTATTATAAATAAGCTCTATATTCATTTGCTTTGAAAAATAAAAATATTATTCACCTGAGGGTCAAGCCTCCAACAAGCGTGCTCGTTGGAAAAAGAACGGCTTAAGTCGGATTATTATATTTTGAGGATCAAATCGCTACAAATACGTATGTAAGGAGCAAATCATATTTTTACGGTAGTTTTCTCATACTCCTCAATTCAGACAAATACTTTCCAATCTTTTATGTTATTTTAAATGGTTTGTTCTTTATAATATTATATTAAAATCAAGAAAAATAATATAGCAATTATCTGGACAAATTAAATAGTTTTCCAACACAAGGCATATTCGAAACTTGGTCTATACTATAAAGCTGTTCATTTACCTCAATTTTTTTAAAAAAACAAAGGCATTCAATTACCTCTTTCTGAAGATCCGAGAGAGCTGAAGTGCTGTCTTTCAAATCTTCGCCTGGCAATCCCTTTTGCAGGATTTTCTTGGAGAAAATTTTGGCATTTTCAAGTTCCGGTTCCCCTAGAAACATCAAATGCGTGGCTCTGTAGACAGCATACATGGCTTCTAGGAAGTCTTGGTAGTTCTTTTCCATATGCAAGAGCATTTGCTTGTCACGCATAAACCAGCAAAAATTCTCTGTGACATCAAAAGCAATCCATCACACTTCCCATGGAAAAGCAATGATGCATGTCTTTATATGTCTGTGTGCATATATATATATATATATATATATATATATATATATATATATATATATATATATATATATATATTTGTAGATACATATGTAGAAGCATTACTTGGAGATATTCGATAGCCGTGCCTCCTCAGGAGTCGAAACGCTAAAGAATCCCTAAATATTTTGAGCGGCAGATCCTGCATGTTAGAAGGTTGCAGCTCCTTCGTCTCCCAATTCCTACACGAGAAGTTCCAATTATAGACTCATAATTAGCAAGGCTGTTTTATTTTACTCAAAATTGCGAAGGGCAAAGCGCATACAACGTTGTTCAAGATGCCAAAAAGGTCATGAGGGTTGAATTTGAGGATATATTTCAACCCCTGAGGCTTGTCAACTGTGATATGCTGCACATTTTCTGAAAGAGTGCGGATTCTTTATGGTGAACATGCTACACCGCAAGGTATAATACATTCGTGGATGCTGTCCATCCTACCATTGCACATTTTCTGGAAGACTATGGATCCTTTGCGGTGCTCATGCTACACCCCAAGATATAGTATATTCATGGATGCCATCCATCGTAGGATGGAAAGCCATGTGTGGCATGCAACGCTTGACCTTTTCGTATACTGTCCATCATGTGATGGATGCTATTCATCCTATGGTGCCCTGCATGCACCATGGGGATCCATACTCTTTCTCAAAAGATGAAACTAGGAAAGAGACCAGCAAGTCACCTCAAAAGAGGCAATTCTATGCATATGGCTAAACTTTTAAGGATACCCCAAGCCATGTTCCGGCTACCCCAAACGACTAAATTTGCAATAAAAGGCTTGGAGGAGTACCTAAAAACATACTCCATTCAAGGAAAAAAAAAAAAAAACATAAAACCTCACCACCACCCGTACGGCTGTACCATTCCCACCCAGGTTCACCTAACCTAGATCAATTTAGAATCAAACTTCCATCTCTTGCTCAAAAGATTTTAGATGAGTGATAACACCATCGAGCTAGGCAACCACTGGATGACAATCGACATGCTTATTTATAAAATTTATTTACATATCATTATAAAAATAATGGTAGCAATAATAACTACAACAATCACAACCATAATAATAACAATATTAACAAGGTATTATTTATAATGGAATGCATTATAAGCTGAATGGATGATATTGTAGAGTTATTAACTAGTCACTCGATACATAATTTTTGGCACAACCTCTAATTTTTAATTTTATATTATTAAAAAATAAAAAAAATATATTCTTTAAAAAATTAAAATTTAGAATTCTTTTTGGGATTATTTAAATTGCATTTGATGGTGATTATGATAATAGTGATGATGGTGATGGTGGGTAGAGACAAACAAAAAAAGACAGTAAATGATAGCGGCCTATAGTGGTGCTAAGGATGGTGCCAATCAAAACTAGCAAATTATAGTAGTTAGGGTGCTGGTATTTATAGCGAGAAGAATGGTGCCAATAGTAATTACAATTAAAAATTTTTGAAAATCAAAATTTTATAATTTTATAATTTTTGAAAAAAATGAGAAAGAGCTTTCAGATAATTGAAGATGAAAATAAGGTTCCCAAATATCACTCCTATCATAGACTTTGTGTTAAAAGGAAAATAAAAACTTCAACCATACCTTAAAATATTGTACCAAAAAGATTATACATTGTTAACGACACTTACAATTAATAATTGAACATGGCTAGTGAATTGTCTACTAATCATCCTCATGCAAGCAGAGCCCGCTTGAACCAAGTGATCATCGGTGTCGAACATAAGAAAAATTATATATCTAGGACCTTCACATATAATATAGTATTTGAGAAAAATAGTATATAAAATACTAAACAAGTATTTTCTCTCTCCACTAGAAGATTGTGATATGTTGATGAAATTCAAAGATGGAGAGAAACCAAAAAAGGCGAAGTTGGTATATAAGGTGACCTAAAATTAAAATATCTTCAAGCAGGAAGAGAGGCTAAAATTGCGAGCATACAAATAAAGGTGATCCATCACATCTCCCATTTCCTTGGTGAAATGTTCACCGCATCCTAATCGCATCAAATGGTCCACAAGACACAGCTTTATGAGGTCGGGGTCCACAGGATATGTGGGAGGAACTGCACCACGTACGTACCAAACCGTACCCAGTCACACTCTTCAATTTGGAGACAAAGTATACATAATTTTGGATCCAGTGCTGTTTAAAAACTCACCTCCGTGCCCGCATCTTTGGACCATGGCTTCCAAATACTGCTTGCAATCTCCATCTCCAGTGATCATGAAAGCACAAGCAGTTGCGGACGGGGAATGGAATAGCGACCCATCTTCTCTCTTATGTTTAAGAATATCTTCATGCTTTCCCTGGTAGATTGCCGGCAAGGCCTCGAGGTACAGTGGAAGTGGGAGATGGTGACCACCACAGGATGTTTCTTTCCTGCGGACGAAGTAGGAAGGTATCAGGAATGGAGAATACCCGTTTGAGCTGGTAAATTGGAATGAAGCAATATAAATCAGAAAAGAAAATGTTGAAAGAAAGATCTACGTTTTGAAAATTTTCTCCCTTTCATTGAAGACATCTTCCACGGCTTTTGTGTAGCCCTGAGGAAACACTTTCAAACCTTTGTCCTTCGCCAGCTCAAGCATGCCTGGGAATACGATGCCGAACCATCGGGTGATGCCACCATGGTGTTTCGTAAGCAGGTTCTCCGTGTTTGCATGAAGAAACTTCAACCCTTTTTTTTTTGTCGGGTGGTGGGGTTGGGGTGGGGGTGGTAGGAGGGGAAGTTGGAAGACAAATGTCAAGGCTTTAGTGCAAAATGCACGCAGCTTAGAAATAAATTAAATAAAGTACAGTGATCACATCGGAGAACTTCGTCAGAAAACTGTTCTAAAGTTATCCTAGAGCAACTTAGAAGCAGAACAAATGTTCCAATTTAGAACCTTAATTTATGGAGGGACTTAATAAACATACACATATATTGCACGACTTTTACTAGCTCCTGTACTTGCTATACTGTCCATGCACATGGACCATCACCTCACACACTTATATATGTGTATATATAGTTATTTATAACTGCATACGTGTTAACATATAGGATTTTTCTATGGGACTCTAAAAAGTAAAATTATCTTTTATCAAATCAAAATTCTAGCCATTCGATCCAATATGAATGGTTTAGATTAATCTATCGGTAACTATCTATAGCTAGTTATGTGCATATCTTGTATGATTTTTTTTTTAAATTTAAAATTATTTTTATAGTGAGATAAATGATGAAAAAAGCATAATTTAATTAAAATTAAAAGGTCCTTTTCAAACAGCCTTCTTCCCTTCAACCCCATTTCTAGGCTATTACTATCAAATTTGGAGAAGGAATATCAAGGCGTTGATGGAGGAGTTGGAATGCTAGGTTGTAGACAATGGAGGAGGAGGAGAAAGGGTAAGTTGAAGATGAAGGAGAAGGAAGGGTTGAAGGTAAAGAAGGACGAAGAGGAAGGGTAGGTTGAAGATGAAGGAGAATAGGAGGAGGAGGAGAGATGAGTTGAAAATGGAGGAGCAGAAGAGGAGGAAGGCTAGGTTGAAAACTGAGTATGGGTTGGTTGAAGATGAAGGAGGAGAGGATGAGGAGAGAGAGGGAAGGATTGACAATAGAGAAGAAAAGGAGTGATGGATTGAAGATGGAGGAAAAGGAAGAGGATAGCGGCGTCGAGGCTGAGCAACTGTGGCAAAGCGAGCGGCAAGCGGTGGGTACCAACTGAGAGAATATTTTTGAAAAAAATAAAAAAATAAAAAAGATGGCCATCAATTTCTTAATCTACTAAAAAATTATCCTAACTATCTTTACTAATAACTGATTAGGATCTTTCCCACTGTTTTCATAAAAGAATAATAACATAGCATCATAGTACATCCCTATGATATATATATATATATATGTATGTATGTATGTATGTATGTATGTACGTATGTATGTATATACAGCTATTAGGGATTGAGAATTAAAGAAAAATTTGAAACTTGGATTGAGTGTTAAAATCTCAATCTATATGGTTGTAGCCCGGTAAATATAGAGTTCGATTGTTATATATATATGTGTGTGTATGTGTATGTATGTATGTGGGTGGGTGGATGTGCGCACGTGTGTACGTCACTATAGCATCAAGAAATTCGAATCTTGAAAAAATGAAATGATGTGATAGATTTTCATCTCATTAGAATAATAACAATGACAGATACTATGGAATACAGGACATGGCGAAAAACTTCTTCAAAATGGCCTGGCCTCGCTGATTGCTATTGGGTTTTGGTGTTTGTGGAATGAACGGAACAAGAAGTGCTTCAACTATCATGTTTTTCTCCCACATATTCTGGCTTCATAGATTACGAACCTTTTTAATGCATAGACCATTCTCACTCGTAAAGATGGCCCAGATACATTCCAGAAAATCATAAACTCTTTAGCAAGTTTTCAGACTATACATTCAAGGCCATAGGCATTAACTCCCAAGCGTGGAGACAATAACCCCGACTCTGGTATGAATTCTGAGAATCACCTCAGGAAAAAATAGAGAAATCGGGATTCAATATGTTTACTTTGTCTGTACAGAAGCTATATTGCATTATTAGAATTTTGCTAATGGGCAAACAGTAATCTATAGCGCATATACCTATATATGTATTCTTATACACCTATATACTTTTATAATATCTAATATATAGATCTATGAGTTAAGTATTTCCTAACTCTTTGCATCAAAAAATAATAATAATAATAACAATGGGAGCGTCAACTAATAGAATTATGTAGAGTAAATAGAAATAATAACATTTGATCCAAACTCAGAAGATCCTTTATTTATTTAATTATTTACTTTTGTGAAGCGAACCTCCCACGTGGAGGAGGGGTGGGAATTGGACTATGGCCCTTTTTCCAATTTTTGCACTTTTTCTGTCCATGGATGTCACTCTGAACCATTGAAGAATGAAAACAACGAAGACGACACATTGTTACCTTCATCTATATTTATAGACCCAACGTTCCAGGTCTTAAGCGCAATAATACAGGCCAGAGTACCGGTGAGGTGATCTATGGTGAGATCAAGGTCTCCGTCTCCCCATGACCCTCCATGGTTCTGGTTGCGGAGCACCCAAAACAAATAGTTTGGGAACATTGGACGACGACGGCGTGTAGGATGGGGTATTATGGCTACCCATGCAGTCTCGTAGGCAGACGATGGCAAGAAGGCGTGTACGTCAGCGGAGGGAAAGAAAACCCGTTCCGTAACCCTCTCGACGAGGCATTGCAAAGACTCCTCCATGCCTTACAGAAGCACAATTTGGAAGAAGATGAGGAGCAAGAAAGAAGAAGAAAATTAATTACGAGTAGATATATCTGGTGGCCTTGGGTGAAGTCCTGGAGGGTGTATTAATTTATAGTGTGATGGGTGATGGTACGCGTGGCACCGGACGTTGTGCAAGGGTATTACTTCTCCTCTCAGCGTTCCTCGGCGAAAGGGATGGCCGGAAGCACTAGTCAAGAGGAAAAACCTGCAGCCGATCAAGCCACCCTTGTTGTCACGTTTTTCACGCACAAGGAAGCCGACGCTGTAATTATTAAAATTTTCATACGATTTTATTTCATGATAGATTTATTTAACAAAAACAAATAAGCAAAACAGTGAGATCCTTTTGTTATTTATATTTTCTAACAAAGTAATATTCACTTTTTTTTATTAAAGTAACGTTCACTTTAATAATATGGTCGTGGATTCTGTCTTCCATGATGTCTTAGATGTCTAGAAATGATGATAAATCAATTATTCATCAGATCAGCCAATATCCATACTTACTTTATAACTAAATATTTCATATCCATGCCTACTCCGTATCCATCTTGGGCCGAATCAGATCGGATCAAAAAGAGATATGAGTCGATTAAATTGGATAAATAAAATTGAATCAAGTTGGATACATGTAAATATTACAAAATAATTATAATTTTTTTTAAAAAAATATCTATTAAGATTATATTGAACGAAACTATCATTATCCATATCCGACTTGAACTTACTTTGGATAATTTTTTTAGAACTCATTCCCATCCTAGATTCTAATCGGTCGAGTGAAACTCTCTCAATTCAAATCGAATATCTAGTAGATCGACTAAAATTATCATATCTATAGATGCCCAGTCACCAAGAGTATTTGGACTATTTTGAAATCTTGTCTAAATATTGGAGGATAGCCTTCTAATCTTCACACTTTGTAGATATCTTGAAGGAAAAGGCATATTCAACCAATCTTAAGAAGAGAACAAAACCAGCTGTTGATGTCTATATTTTGATATATTTGACTCTAGAGGGACAAAAGAATCTTCTTTCATCGACAAGCATTAATTAATTTGTTTCAATTCTACAAAGAACCATCCATCTTTTCATCTACAGGAATACCTTGTGCTAGAGAAAATGATTGAAGGATATTATCAAATTTAGACTTGTTATCCTTTTTAACTTCATCTTAATTTTTTTTCCTATATTTCTTCAAATTTTCTTTTCTTTTGTATGTATACTTACTTTAAATCAATTAAATCAAATGGAGGAAGTACCCCCCCCCCCCCCCCCCCCTCTATTCCATCAAAAAAAAAAACATATTCAAGTGTAGCATTAAATCTCAAACCCAATTTAGATGCAAGCTGGTCCAAATCCGAACCAAGTGACATGTTTGATCCTTAATAGAGTAAATCTTAGACCCAAAGCCAATTTGGGTTGGCTCCATGGCTCTGCTTCAAACTAGAGCCTAACTTGAACCGACTTACTTTATGATCTTAGATGGAAATCAGATGGAAGTAGTTTATAATTAATATTGATTGAACCTAATCTATAAAAAAAAAAAAAAAAAAAATGGCAAATGTGAAATTGTAAAAAAAATAGTTTCTATGCAAGATTCTCTTTGTGCCTAAAAGTCAACTTTCTCACTGAAATTCATGTGGCGAAAACTAAAAAGAGAATTAAAGGTTGCCACCTAACTATGAAGTTCTTGCTACCAACATTGGGCTTAGCTCATTGGCATCTCTCTAAGTGAGAAGTCTTATGAGTGGTGATGAATAACCACCATTTTCTCAGAAAAATCACCAATCCAAGAACACGTCATTCGATCCGTAAGCTGGTGGCGTGAATCCTCTGAAGTCATCTTTACAACCTATTAATCTTGTTGGGTCTCCGTGGCGCGTACGTGATTCTCCAACTCCCCGTCTCAACTAACAGTGCCGAGGAATTAATATTCCAGCACTTGAAGGAGCTGTGCAAATTAATGCTTCTCATTCAACCCAACATTAAGCGGCCTATTGAGGTTGGTTCAAAAAATTTCTGCTCTGTTTTCCGCACCATGCGGTATACACCGTCCATCGCACGTTGAACAGCCGCGCGTGGATGTACGGCAGTATGCAGAAGAGAACCCGCGCTCGTCTGTTTTAGTCATTGGCTTTCTTCTGCCCCGCTTATTCCCGTTCCAATAATTAATTCATCAGCATGTATCGAAATATCATTGATGCCATTGGAATATTATTCTTCCTTCTAGGCATTTTTTGAGAATCATTTCACCATCGATGCCTCGTGGTCATTGGCCTGACCTACTTTTTTGGGCTGACAGTGGTCGCTATGGCTGTGCCTCACAATGGACAAATAATTGCTCCTGAATCTTCCGACTTGAGGTTGGCCGATGAGGATGAAGGAGTTTGACCACTTAAGAATATGAGGCCGTGGATGAATTTTTGTTGAAGCTTCACCCATTCATCTGCAATAAAATCTCCACCGGAGTGTTCTCCGATGAAGACCCTCCGATAGTCAAGTTAGGAGATTGAAAAACAATAAGGAGAAAAAGCATCGAATTAAGTGGCATATCTAGAGGGTCCCGAAGCCTCTTTATTTATAGAGGATGAGTTGGAGTCGTACCTGTCTCGAAATCAAACGGCTTTCCGAGTTTGTTGCCCTAGATTGATTCGAAAGATTTTTTTCCTTCTTGGGAGATGGAATTGCGAAAGATTCTTTCTTTATCCGAGTTTTTCGATTCAAAAAGGATGCAGTTTTAGCAGGTACGATTATAGATCGATCATTGACGAACTATGAGTCTATTCATGTAGCTTGGTGGCCGATCTGAATCTGACGAAAATGAGGCATGAAGGCCTATCTTATTTTGTCAGAAGGTAATTTTCAGTAGGTCGGTCGAAATTATAGGTCGACTTAAGCCAACTTAAAGCTAATTGCGGATGAAGTATCGCACCATTCCACTCAGATGATCCATTAGAATAGGTCGACGGCCGACCCTAAACAAGCCGAGGTCACACCAGTCTCGTTCCACAACAGACAAACAACCCAAGGGGAATAGAGGTGCATGAGCTGAGACATCTCACATCAATTGCGCATTCCTCCCAAGTGCCTATGTCATGAGAAACACGGCAGTTCTAAATCGGGTGGACTTCGTCGTCAATCCCACACTTGCAGACATTTGGGCTCGATAGATTCTTTTCCGAATTGATAATCGTGGCAGAAAATTATGAATCGACTCTGCACAATATTATCCTGATTCTGATGCGAGCACGAAATCGGCCGGCCAGTGAAAACCTCAAAGATCGGGAGTTTTTCTTTTTCATAGAAAAAAAAATTCCAAGCAGAGGAAGACGTTAATTGGAATTTTTCTCTCGGCCATGTGGACTGAGGCGAACGAAACTTCCTCTTGATACACAAAAAGTCCACCTTGTCCATGTCAAGGGCCACAAACTAGTCAGTTGCATCTAAAAAATCTCTGTTTTCTGTGGTCGAGCGCTGCCTGTCTTCTCGAGCCACTCACCCGAGCTTTTGTAGATATAATTCCCTCCTATCGTAGTCGAAAGATTCATTACGTCGTTGACGGTGTCGCCCCCAACCAAGATAAAACAATGCAAAGAAACAATATCGTTTTAGCTGCAGGTTTAATTACTCGCACATTCTCCATTTTAATTTCTGGTTTATACCTGCGGACGCTTAAGCGTTAGTCTTCGACACCTGTGATGTTTTGGTGCGTTCGGGTATTTTCTCAAAATCTTTCTATATGAATTATCTAATTCCTTCAACGGATGATTAACCTTTAGGGACTGTCACTGTGAGCAGGCAGTCTCTTTTTGTTAAGATGCACCACTGCATGCACTTGTGTTCTACAAAATATAATCTAAAACTGTATGTTCTTTTCCTCGTACGATAAATTTCTGTTTTTTTGACAGGATAAGCTCCCTCGGCATAACAATCTCTCTAATATCAGACACGACAATACAGATTCAAGCACGTCACAGCTGCCTCGATACGCATGCCCAATGATAGAGAACCTACATCTTAATTAAACAAGGGTACTAGAATGAAGTAACGCCTGGGAAGAACCATGTAGCACCGGGGGATGCAGACCTTTGAGTCTCACATAATTTAGTGTTCGTTTGATTTAACATAAAAACATTAAAAAGTTACGAAATTGAAGTACTAACTAAATTGTTGAAACCACAAACATACATGGCATGCATGTGTCGATGACAAATATTTACTTCAGCAATTTACTCCAACTAGATTGTGGACCAAGAATTGTATATTGACATCTTCGAATATTTAGCACTTGCCTTACCCAATTTCGGATAGATCATGCGAATTTTTCAAAATGACGGATATAAATCACGAGGGAATGGTCACTTGAGCCATATAATGACAAGTTAGCGCCTCACTGGTGAGAGAAACTTCCGTGGCTGATAGAGGACCAGTAGTTCAAGTTGTCTACGTAACTTGGTCTATATGATATAGCCATTCAGTTACCTCAATTTTTAAGAAAATAATAGCCGTTCGGTTATGTCTTTCTGGAGATCAGAAAGAGCGAAAGGGCTATGTTTCAAATCTTCGCCTTGTCAATCCCTTCTGCAAAATTTTCTCGGAGTATGTTTTGGCATTTTCAAGCTCCAATTCATCTAAAAACATCAAGTATGTGGCTCTACAGGCAGCATATATGGCTCCCAAGAAGTCTTGACACTTCTTAAACCAGTAAAATCTCTCTGCAACATCAAAAGCAATCAATCATTTTCTAGTAATGATATACATATATATATATATATATATATATATGCATACGTATATTATAAAGATATATGCGTAGAAACATTAATTATCCGGAGATATTCAATAGCCATGTCTCCTCAAGAGTTGAAAGGCTAAAGAATTCCTAAAAATTTGGAGCGGCAGATCGTGCCTCTTAGAAGGTTCCAGCTCCTTCGTGTCCCAATTCCTACACGAAGATTTTCAGTTATAGGCTCGTGATTAGCATGGCTATGTTTGTTTTCTTCAAAACCAGCTGATCAGGACAAAGGGCATACAGAGTCGTCGAAGATGCCAAAAACTCCCGAGGGGTAAATTTAAGAAGGAACGTGCCCCACGATTTCTGAAAAAGAATGAACCTTCGAACAAGAAGAACTAATGCATGTCTCAGGGATCCTAAACCATCACATCATTTCACGAAACTAGTATAAAACCGACGACCACGAAGTAGCCCCTTTTCTCTCCACCAGACGACGGAGATGAAGTTGACGAAATACACAAAAACAAAAATAGAAGCAAAAGCGAACCGCATCTCCCATAAATAAATGTCCATCACATCTCCTATTTTCCTCCTGCTGAAATGTTCACATCAAATGGTCCACCTATTGCTCCTAAATCTTCCGATTTGAGATCGGCCAACGAGGATGGAGGAGTTCGACCACCAAAAAATATGAGGCCGTAGATGAATTTTCGTTAAAACTTCGTTCGTTCACCTGTAAAGGAAGGAGAAGTCGATGTCGACGAAGGCTGTGACGTCGATTCAATCTGCCACTCTAGCGGAGTCCATCCCTCGACCTTCTGCATCTTCCTCCAAAAGAAGCTCGAGTGGGCCGAAGATTTCCATCCGAATGTCCAGCCGTGGTCTCGATGTTTCGAAAAGTGTTTCTCCGGTGGAAGTTCCCTCGGATACCAAGGATAAAAGGAAGGGCATCGGCAACTACCATGTCGCTCGTTCCTTACTGAAGTTGGTCATCTTACCGGTCGACGTCCAGACCTTCGAGAAGACCGGAGGTGCCTTCCGCATCCAGAACTCCTACGATTCTCTCCTTTGGGTACGTATCGACTTTTTTATTGACCTTCATTTTAGCTCTTCCGTTCATTCCTCGGCTCAGCTTCTTTTTTCCTTTCCTTCTTCTCTTCTTTTTTTTTTAAGTTCGTCCATCATGTGGACCATTTTGTCAAAGTAATTAGAGAGGTTCGGCGCCTCTCTAAGGAAGCTGAGGAGAAAGTCGCCCAAGCCAACCGAAGGATGGACGATGCTCAGTTATCTCGGTTGAAAGCCGAGAATGAGACCAGGTCCCTTAGGGAGAGGGTGAAGCAGCTGAAATCCGAGCTAGCTAAGACTGAAGCTCGGATGCTGGGAGAGAGGAAGGCCGAAAAGGCACGGACAGAGGCCGCCAGGGTAGAAGCGGTTGAGGCCTTCCGCACCTCGGAAGAATTTCGCAACATCAAGATGGATTTTGCATCGCTCTCCTACCTACAAAGGGATATAGATCTGAAAGAGAAGATCTGGAGGATCTTCCCCAATCTGAACTTGGACCTCTTGGAGTCCAACGACGAGGAGGTCGAGGAAGTTGAGGGTCGGAAAATTTAAATGGAAGATGTCTTCAGCCCCGCACGTGACGACCCAGCTACCAAGGATGCAGCGTCGGTACCACCCCCAGCCGTCATCGCCCTATCAGACCAAGCAGAGGTTGATGAATCTAGAGCTCTGGACAGAGCTTAATGTATCATTTTGATCGGACATGTCTGATCTTTTTTAGGTCGGCCTTTTTTGTTTGCTCCTGATTTTTACCAAGGTATCTTTGTATCGACCGACCATCACTTGTAAATACTCAACTTTAATACAAAGTTTTCTTTGCTAACTTGTTGAGTTCGTATGTTCTTTATTAAATTTTTCTTTTCGAGACGTAGATCAGCATAGATCTTAAGCGGTGTGACTGAAAAGTTATGGTGAATGATTTATGCTGATGCGTTACGATCCTCGGCCACAGTTGAGGAACGTGTTTTGATGAATTTCGTAGGACACATCCCGATCTTTGGCCATGGTTGAAAATCGAGCATTGGCGATTTGTATTGGAGATGCATATCGCTCCTCGATCATGATCGAGGACCGTGCGTTGATGAAATCCAATGAAGATGCATCCCACTCCTCGACCATGGTCAAGGAGCGTGCGTTGGCAAAATTCGATGGGGATGCATTCTGCTTCTTGATCGTGGTCGAGGAGCGCACGTTGGCAAAATCTGATGGAGATGCATTTCGCTCCTCGATCATGATCGAAGAGCGCACGTTGGCGAAATCCGATGGAGATGCATTCCGCTCCTCGATCATGACTGAGGAGCGCATATTGGTGAAATCCGATGGAGACGCATTTCACTTCTCGACCGTGGCCAAGGAACACGCATTGGCGAAGTCAGATGGAGATGCATTCCGCTTCTCGACCATGGCCGAGGTACGTACGTTGGCGAAATCCAATGGAGATGCATTCCGCTCCTCGACCGTGGTCGAGGAACATGCGTTGGCGAAAATAAAATCCACGAGAAGTTATTATTCATTATCAAAGAAAAATTCAAGATGGAAATTATATTCTAAGAATAATATCTCCAAAGATTATCAACATTCTAGGTCCTTGGGATCGAAGTTCCATCCAGTCGATAGAGACGGTAAGTTCTAGACCGAACTACTTCAACCACAAGATAAGGACCTTCCCAGTTCGACAACAATTTTGGCCATTCGGATGGACTAAAAATCTTGGCTCGATGAAGAACTAATTGTCTTGCCATAAATGATTTGCTCTTTACTCGAGAATTATAGTATTGGACAACTTTCTATTGATAGTTGGCCATTCGATCTTAAGCTTATTCTCGAATTTCTTCCAGCAGATTCAGATTCGCTCTCATTCCAAAGGAATTGCTATTTTCATCGAACTCTTTTATTCGGAGCATGGGTAACCCCATCTCTAGGGGTATCACAGCTTTCGTACCGAAGGCCAACATGAAAGATGTCTCTTCAGTTGGGACACGTTGCATCGTGCGATATGCCCAAAGGATATTGTACAACTCTTCGACCCACGATCCTTTTGTCTGACTTATGCGAGCTTTCAACCCCTACAATAATATCCTGTTTGTCACCTTGGTCTCACCATTAGTCTGTAGATTACCTACTGATGTCAATCTATAAGAAATCTCATAGTCATTACAAAATCATGTAAATCTCGGGTTATTAAATTATCATCCATCATCGGTTATGATGGCATGGGATAAACCGAATCGACATATGATAGACTTTCAGACAAAATTTCAAACTCTGACTTCGGTAATCATAGCTACTGCCTCTGCTTCTATCCATTTAGTAAAGTAGTCGATCGCGACAATCAGAAACTTTTTCTGTACCACGGCGATGAAAAATGATCCAAGGATATCCATTCCCCATTGAGCAAAGGGCCAAGAGGTCGTGATCAGGGCTAATGAAGTCGATGGTCGGCGCTGAATGTTTGAAGTCCTTTGGCATTGGTCACATTTGCTCACTAGATCGACCGCATCTCTTTGCATGGTTGGCCAAAAATATCCCTACCGTAATATTTTATAGGACAGAGCCTTACCCCCCAGGTGATTACTATAAATTCTTTCATGAACTTTCCGCAAGGCATAGTTGGCTTCCAAAGGACGGAGGCATCTGAGCAAAGGTAGGGTGAAAGACCTCTTATACAACTTTTCTTCATAGATGATATATTGTGGAGCGAGACGTCTCAACCTTCTTGCCTCATCTCGATTCGCAGGCAAAATTTTATCTTGCAAGTAATGGAGGATAGGATCTATCCAACTTGATTCAGGATCAGCTTGCATAACCGAGGCCTCCTCAATACTCGGCTTCTCCAGGACTTCCATATATGAGCTTCTTTTTAGGTCGGTTGCCTCATGGGTTGCTAGCTTAGAAAGGAGATCAGCTCGTACATTTTTCGTCCTTGGTATCTGTTGAACATCCATTGCTAAAAAGCTAGAAGCTAAGTCCCTGACCTTTTGTAGATACTTAACCATATTTGGCTTCCGAGCTTCATATTCTTCCTGAACCTGACCAATCAACAACTATGAATCACTATGGACTCTGATATACCGAACTCCTATTTCTTTTGCTATTCTAAGTCTCGCTATCAATGCCTCATACTCGGCTTCATTATTGAAAGCCAAAAAGTCGAAGCGCAGGGCATATTCTGCTACTAGTTTCTCCAGGCTGGTTAAGATTAACACGGCTCCAGAGCCCGCGGCATTTGAAGCTCCATCAACATGAAGGGCCCAACATTCATCGATTGAAGGCGCTTCAGCGTGACTGAATTTCTCATCCGGGATTATACATTTTAGGATAAAGTTCGTCAATGCCTGAGCTTTAATGAACGGTCTAGGCAAATATTTGATGTCGAATTCACCTAGCTCGATAGCCCATTTAGCCAATCATCCCAAGGTGTCTGGCCGATATAATACCGATCTAATAGGTTGATCTGTAAGGACTATGATGGTGTGTGCTTGAAAATATGGGCGCAACTTTTTCGTAGATATTAAGAGAGCATAGACAATTTTTTCAGTCTTGTATATCTGATCTCAACATCGTGAAGTATCTGACTCACATAATAGATCAACTTCTGCATCTTGGCTTCCTGTCGGATCATAACAGAGCTAATTGCCGAAGAAGAAATAGCTAAAGACAAGTACAATACCTCCTCGGGCTCTGACTTGCTTAAAAGAGAAGGGGAGCCGAGGTATTTCTTTAGCTCATCGAAGGCTGTCTGGCATTCATCTGTCCATTGAAAGTTCTTTGGTTGCTTAAGAGCTTTAAAAAATAGAAGGCTCTTTTTCGCCGATCTTGATAGGAATCTATTTAAGACTGCGATCTTTTCTGTGAGTCGCTGCACTTCTTTGATCATCTTCGAGGACTTCATCTCTTGAAGAGCTTGAATCTTTTTCGAATTGGTCTCAATCCCATATTATGATACCATGAACCCAAGAAATTTTTCAGAAGTGACACTGAAAGCGCATTTGTCTGGATTGAGCTTCATCCGAAAGTGTCGCAGTATAAAGAAGGCTTCTTCTAAGTCGGTGACATGATATTCGGCAGCCTTACTTTTGACGAGCATGTCGTCTACATACACTTTCATATTTCTCCCAATTTGCTTCTTGAAAAGCTTGTTCACAAGTCTTTGATAGGTCGCTCCAGCAATTTTCAAGCCAAACGACATGACTCTATAACAAAAAAGACCTTGGTCAGTTATGAAAGAAGTTTTTTCTTCATCCTCGGATGTCTTTCGGATCTGGTTGTATCCCGAAAAACCATCCATGAATGATAGGAGCGATGTCCCGAGGTCACGTCCATCAATTGGTCTATGTGCGGTAGAGGATAGCTATCCTTTGGGCATGCTCCGTTGAGATCCACATAATCAACACACGTGCACCATTTTTCACTGGCCTTTTTGACGAGAACGACGTTAGCCAACCATTCTAGATAATAAACTTTTCGGACAAAACCGGCCTTTAAGAGCTTATCAACTTCTTCTTGTATCGTCCTTTGGCGTTCAGGGGCAAAGCTCCATTTTTTTTGTCTGATCGGACGATGATTCAGATCCATATTGAGTCAGTATACCATGACCTATGGATCAATGCCGGACATATCTGAAGCTGATCAAGCAAACATGTCGGTGTTATCTCATAAAAATATGATGAGTTACTGTCGATCCTCTTCACATAAGCTTGAGCCGACCTTCATAACTTTGTTCAGATTGTCCTTGATTGGTACAGAGATCAGTTCTTCTACCGGAGAGCCTCTTTGTTCAGTTTGTTCATCCCAGACGTCTAACTCATTCATGGATTGCTCTTCAACCACCACTCCACGCAAAGTAGCCATGTAACATTCTCTTGTGACTGACTGATTTCTTCTGAGCTCGTCGATTCCATATAGAGTCATGAATTTGACCTTTAGGTGATAGGTCGATACTATAGCCTGGAGAGTATTTAGACCTGGCCGACCTAAGATGATATTGTAGGCGGAGGGGCTATTCATGATGAAATAAGTTATATCGATAACCGCCTGTCTCAGAGCTCATCCAGCTTTTGTCGTTAGTAAGATAGTCCCTTCCACTGAAATCGTAGTGCTAAAAAATCTGACTAGAGGTATATTCCTCTTCGTCAGTAGTTCAGGGTTCAAGTTCGTCCGAACAAAGGCATCATAAAATAAAACATCCACCAAACTTTCATTATCAACAAGGATTTGATGTACATCATAATTAGCAATATTCAGAGAAACGACTACAAGATCGTCATGGGGCTAACTTATTTCTTCCAGATCTTCATCGATGAAAGTAATTTCATTATCTACTTTCCTCTTCCTCGGTCCTTCCCCTGATTGATCCCGATCTGAAGTGTTTCCACCGAGGTTTCCTTCAGCAATTACTTTGATCTCTCCCGCAGCCGACTGTTCTCCGCATGGTTCATCTTGCCGAGGTTGGTCACGATCCGGATTCACCGAGATTCGCCGTTCATCCACATAGTGCCGAAGTTGTCCCTTCCTAATTAGTGCTTCTATTTTCTCTTTGAGCTGCCAGCACTCCTCGGTATCATGCCCGTGGTCATGATGATATTGACAATACTTCCTCGAATTTCTTACTCGAGCTAGGGTTATCATTTTTCTGGGTCGAGGTATATCTTCTCGTCGCTCGATCTTCATCAGAATCTGAGCCCAGGGTGTGTTGACAGGGGTGTGGTAATTGAACCTCCGAGGTGGAGTTCTAGATCGGCCTTACAGCTTTGGAGATGTTGGTCGACTACTCCGAGGTGGGGTGCGTGATTGATGAAACCATAGCTCCTCCTGACGATGCTACACCCATCTATGATCTTTTTTCTTTTTCTACTTTTGGGACGGATCCGACCTACCATCTCGGCTACTTTCCTACTGGTCCCAAGCCTCTTCGGCTTAGGCATACTTCTCCACTCGTTCTAACATCTTGATGAAGTCCTTCGAATAGTCCAAGTTAAGGGAGAATAAAAGGTCATTTTAGAGGAGGCTGACCTTGAACGCCGTCATGGCCACTGACGAATCTAAATTTTGGACCTCCAAGATGGTTGCATTGAAGCAATTGATATACTCTCGAAGGGGCTAATTCTCACGTTGCTTGATGCTCACGAGAAAGTCAGAGTTACGATGTTGCCAACGACTACTTACGAAGTGGGCAATGAACAAATGGCTCAATTGGTAGAAGAAATCTATGGAGCCGAATTTCATGTTCGAGTACCAATGTTGAGCCACTTTTCTCAAAGTTGAAGAAAAAGCTCGACATAGTATCGCATCGATAGCCCCTTGTAGATGCATAAGAGCTCGGAAGCTATTCAGATAGTCTACGGGATCGGCCGCTCCATCGTAAAGCTCCGTCTGAGAGATCTTGAACCGACATGGTAAGGGTTCATCCATAATCTTCTGAGTGAACGGAGGATCGATATTGAACCCCCAAATCCTTCCCTTATTGCCTCAACTCCCGCAATGCATTCAGCTGCTGTTGCATTTCTTTGAGTTTTTTCTCCATGTCATCCTCGCGATTGGCTCAGTGCTGAGGAGTCTTGTGACCCGGGGTAGAGCCTCTTCTAGAAATTAGTGTGGACAAGCATTCAGATCTTTGATGGGAAGGACCGATAGATCGGCTGTGACGACTGGCCTCCACCCTTGGGCTTCGGGGGCATCGTTCCTTCGGCCTTCTCCAGATCAGACCTGAATTTTCTTTGGCTGGATGGCGCTCGTAGGCCTGTTGTAATCCTCTTATGGTGGCTGATAGTGCTTGCACCTGATGAAGCAGCATGTCATACTGTTCCTACGAGACTGTCGGTGCCATTGGTGGATTTTTTCTGGATTGGTGGTGGAGATGCGTTAACCTGCTGAACATTGTAGGTCCTCCGACCACTAGAACGCTGAAACGCGTTTAATGTTCTCCTTCGAATTCTCATTATATCCAGTGACGTGCTTTCTTCCCTCAAAATTAGACCTCGAAATCAACCGAGGCCCTCCCTCTAGCACCAACTATTGCTCCTGGATCTTCTGGCTTGAGGTTGGCCGACGAGGATGGAGAAGCTTGGCCACCGAGGAATATGAAGCCGAGGATGAACTTTCGCTAGAGCTTTGCCCGTTCACCTGCAATAAAGTCCCCATCGGAGTGTTCTTCAGTAAAAACCCTCCGACGCTCAAGTTAGAAGATTGAAGAACAATGAGAAGAGAAAGCATCGAATTAAGTGGCATACTTGGAGGGTTCCGAAGCCCCTTTATTTATAGAGGAGGAATTAGAGTCGTATCCGTTTCGGACTCTAACGGCTTTCCGAGTTTGTCGCGCCGGATTGATTCGGAAGATTTTTTTTCTTCTTGAAAGATGGGATTGCGAAAGATTCTTCCTTTATTCGAGTTTTCCAATTCGGAGATGATGCAGTTTCAGCAAGAATGGTTGTAGATCGACCATTGACGGACTATGATAGATCATCCTGTTCATGTAGCTCGACGATCGATCTGAACCCAACGAGAACGAGGTATGAAGGTCTACATCATTTTGCTAGGAAGCAATCTTCAATAGGTCAACCAAAATTGTAGGTAGGCTTACGCCGACCTACAGCTAACCACGAGCGAAATATCATGTTGTTCCGCTCAGACGATCCATTAGGATAGGTCGGCGGCCAACTCTAAATAGGTCGAGGCCGCACCAGTCCCATTCCACAATACTCTACAAAGTAGAAAAAACATTACACAAATTGGCATACCAAAAACTTTAATAGTATACAAACAACTTCTAAAAACATTATACCACCATCTTTCTTCCTGGCATTTTGAGAACAAAAACATAAAACCGCAGCAAAACTAAATAGGCTGTTAGTAACTCCATATAGTGCCGATGAAGGAGCAGAAACATCACGGTCAACGGACCCTAGACAATGTGTCTCCGGGGGAAGAGAGCACGCGGTTAGCGACTGGAATTTGGGAATTTAGATTCGTGCAGGATGTTAAGCAAAGTTCGCCTAACGATTGATATATCCATAGAATTTATACCAACAGACTCGTAGCTGCCCAGACATTTTCTTGTGTGTTAATAGTTTTTCACGTTTAGTGATGAAACCTTACGTTTGAATTGATAAATAAAATAAATAAATAAATAAATAAAATATGATTTAATTTTCAAATTTATGTATGTTTTGAGTACTGCTAACCTGGTTTGAAAGGCCAATTCGCAAAAGAGAAAATAGAAAATCTAATCAACTTCGAGAATTGTGTATGACAAGCCTTGGCCCGTGCATGGGATCATGTTGTGGTCTGTTTTCCTTCAGACACTTTGGGCTCTCATCTGCAGACAGTTGGGCCTCCTATAAGAGCCCAAAGAGTGAGAGGTTGATGAATCTCATTGCATAGCCATAGCCAGTATGCATTTAATATACATAATATTTAAAATTTTGAACGATGAAAATATTTTTTTAAAAAAAAATATATAATATTCTTTTATAAAAAATATAATATTCTATAAAAAAATATAATATTTTATTTAAAAATATCATAATTTTTATGGGAGGATGTCACAATTTAAAAAAAAAAAATATTGCCATATGATATGAAAAAAAAATCATGAATATATATAAAAAAATATTATAATATTTTTTTAACAATTATAATATTTTCATAAAAATTATAATATCTCTATACAAAATATTATATTTTTTATAAAAATATGATAATTTTTATTTAAAAATATTATAATTTTTGAAAAAAATATTTTTATTATTTAAAATTTTAAATTTAGATATTAAATACATGTTGAAAAATAATGAGAATATAGATCAATAAAAAATAGCAGTGCAATACCTATATTCTCCTCTGTTTCTCGCTCCAACCTTTCCCCACCGGCTTTTTTTTTTTTTTTTAATGCCACATAAAAAGGAATTGATAAAATCATGACCGTCAATTAAAAAAGTCGTTATCGAATCCGTCACGTGCTGTGCTGAGTTCTCAGCCACCTTGGATGCCCGTGGAAGTCGGACAGGCATGTGCATTTAGGTTACCTACCCTGACCGGCACGAGAGACAACTCTACTTGCCGATCGCTCTTATTGGTCAAACCAAACCCCCGACCGGCGCATAATCGCTTTTTATCGGTTCGGGATGGAGGCGGCGGCCGGCCGCCACCACCAGCAACGCCACTTCTGGGGGGACGACCCGAACGAGGAAGAGTACTTCGCCTCGCAGGGCATCCGCGGCACGACCTCCTTCTTCGCCTCGCCCGGGGGCTTCTCCCTCTTCACCCGCTCCTGGTTGCCCTCTTCTTGGCCCCCGCGCGCCCTCGTCTGCATGATCCACGGCTACGGCAACGACATTAGCTGGACCTTCCAAGCTACCCCCATCTTCCTCGCCCGCCACGGCTTCGCCTGCTGCGCCCTCGACCTCCCCAGCCACGGCCACTCGCCCGGCCTCCGCGCCTTCCTCCCCGACCTCTCCGCCGTCGCCGACGACTGCCTCGCCTACTTCGACTCCGTCCGCCGCTCCCCGGAGCTCCGCGGCCTCCCCTGCTTCCTCTACGGCGAATCCATGGGCGGCGCCCTCTGCCTCCTGATCCACCTCCGCGACCGCCGCCCCGAGGCTGGCTGGCGCGGCGCCGTCCTCGTCGCCCCCATGTGCAAGATCTCCGACAGCATCCGCCCCCGGTGGCCCCTTCCGCAAATCCTGACCTTCGTTGCCCGGCTCGCGCCCACGCTGCCCATCGTTCCCACGGCCGACCTCGTCGACAAGTCGGTAAAGGTCGAGGCGAAGCGGAAGGTGGCCGCGAGTAACCCACTGCGGTACCGGGGAAAGCCGAGGCTGGGCACCGTGGTGGAGCTGCTGCGGGCCACCGACGACCTTGGATACCGCCTCACGGAGGTGACCATCCCCTTCCTTGTGCTCCACGGCAGCGCCGACGTCGTCACCGACCCGGCGGTGAGCCAGGCGCTGTACGACGCGGCCCGGAGCGAGGATAAGACCATCAGGATCTACGAGGGGATGATGCACTCCCTGCTCTTCGGTGAGACGGACGAGAACGTCGCCCTCGTCCGCAACCATATCCTAACCTGGCTGGACGAGAGGTGCGGAGGAGATTGACGATGAAAGAGCTCAGCAAAACAAAAATTACATTTTGTCATTTCTGTCCCTTCTTCATAGCTGACACTTTCCGAAGAAACTGATAGTGTAATATTTGATGCAGCTATTATCTGAAACGGTACATCCGCAAAAAAAAACCGAACCGGTCTTTTTTTTTTTTTTTTTTTTTTTTTTTTTTTTTTTTGGTGTTCCTATTTCGAAATAGAGCATAAGAAACACTGAATTGATCATTGATTTCCCGCTTTCTGATGTCTGTTTCATGCTTACATCCAATTTCCCAGAGGTTGGTACAGGTAGATTATCTAATCTTCCAATAGATAATAATCACAAGCCAGATTTGATCTCACCAGTTCGATCAATGGCTGTATGAATGGATGCTTCCAAAGATTGATAACTTATTAGAAAAGAAAAGGATGATTCTGAGCAGAGGAAGGATCAGCTTTAGCTTCTACGAGTGATCAAGATGCCAGAGTAAGAGCAAGTCCATTCCATTGCAAGAATAAGATAGACGGTGGCAATTTTCCCTTCGGAGTACAATGGTATGGTAGAAGCAACTCCGAATTATTAGTTTAGAAACGAGAATGCAATTCCTCAACCAGACGCCTGAAGCTGTGAGCTCGTGGTTTGCCAACGTCAATATTACTAGCCGTGCACAAATGCAGAATTTGGCTGTACAACTTGCCTCAGCCCTTGATGAGCTTGCTCACTTGCAAATCTAGTGCTCTTGAAACACGGTGCCAGGCAATGCAACAGGCACCTCGTGGCATGTAAATTTATTTACACAGATTTTTAACGTTTGTAAGTATTGGATGATTTTTACACACAAAATCCACCAATTCCAAACTGCAGAGTGCAGAGTAATAGATGGAAGCACTATATTTGTGATTTAAAAGCAATTCCTTAACAACATGATCTGACAATAATAATGAAAGCAACATGCTCGGCAGCCAAGCAGATTAAGTTTGATCTGGTAACAAAAGGTTACTGTGAATTTGCATAAACTTTGCTGACAGAATCAAGTCCATATTTTGCTCTGTGCAAGTATTTGTCTTCGAAAAAAAGTTGCATTATCCGTATAGCATGATGGAACATATAACACATTGCTTTTGCAAGAATGAGCAATCGCTCAACTATTTCACCAACTGATCTTTAAGTATAATATACGCCATCGCGGTAGTAGATTCAAGGAATACCCCAAAACAGAAAATCAACCTTGTAAAAAGATAATCATCCTAAGCCATACTGTAGGGAGGGGAAAATTACAATTAGAACTATACGATTGACAAAACAATAGCATTTGTGGCATGGAAAGAGTTTTGATAAAACTACAAACATAAAAGACTCATGCAAGAAAATAAGAAGATTCCCATGACAATGTTCATTTATATTAGAAGCACTGTGAGTTACAACACACATCAGTGAAAAATATTGACGAAAATTCAGGAATATAATTTAATGTTCTCCAAGTTCTAGCACACAAAGCAAATGAATTTTTTAGAAATTATGTAAAAAATAAGAACTGGAATACCTTTACATATGTCAACATGCACATGTGCAAATGGATGAAGCAGATAATCTGTTAACTATGGATTCTTCAGAACACAAGTTATGGGAATGACAATTTGAATTAGAAAACCATGGAAGAATCAGATTTATTCTTATTTTCTTAATGGCCTGGCTCCAAGATGAGGGCGTCCACTCCAAGTGATGACTCCTAGGCCCTTATGCTTGGTAGCTAACAGTCTAACATAGCTACAGGTGCAACTCAAGCTTTGGGTTTATAGAGTCATCTCTTTCATGTGATAAATAATTTCACTGATGTTTCTGAATTTTCAAGGACTTCTAATTTGGATCATCAGGGCTTCCTTGCATTTTTGTGAGAAGGCTCCTTCATGAGGCAAGGTCAGGCAAGATGCTCTAGTCACTGACATGGTGTGGTGTGATCCGTGCAGGTGTCTTGTCATCATTTTTTTAGAAGTCCATGATTTTATTTTCTTTCTTTATTGTTTATATGCAAGTACTCTGTTGGCTTTTGATTACTTTAATTGAGCTATCATTACATTTCTTGTCCCCCAACTTCCCCACTTTAGCCTAATCAAGACTCAATTGGTGTTCTGTAAGGATGATGGTTCAAATCACGCCTTCACCAGAGCTAAATGTATCTAATCTTCTCTGCTACTGTGCTGGATTGCTCCTCTGGCTCTAACACAGGCTCTAGTTTTTGCCCCGCAGGGGATTACCAAAGACAACATTTGCTGAAGCTATCTTTTCGGATGAACGGCTGTAAGCTTGTAGATTAATCTTGAAGAGTAATGGGAAACAAGGTAATCAGAGAATGTTTGATGAGAAGAAGGAAGCCAACCCCAAAACGGCGGTGCATATGAGCAATTGAGGAGAAGCTTATTTTTGCAAGAAGGCAGATAAAAATGATGCAAATGAAGAGATCCTATTCTGAGAACAGTATTTGCAGACGAAGCAAGAGCAGAACTCACCACCATTGAGTCAGACTGCAAGCATTTATTTGGGATTTCTAGTGAGACGGTCGAAATTCTTGAGTTCCTCCGAACCGGAGCCATAAACTGCTTTGATGGTATCCCTGCAGGAGCTGCAAAAGGTGTATGAGGTGTAAGCATGGGCAAGGATGCAGAAGAGGGAGGGGAAAGCAACGGAGAGGAAGGCTGACCTGCAAGCCTCTCTATTGAATCTCCTCTCGTCGATGCCGTACAGCTTCTCAAAGACAGCAGGCTCAACCCGGCAGAAGAAGGGCCGGTCTGTGCAGTAGCAGCAGAAAGATCTTGTACTCGGTAAAAAAGAGAAGGAAGGCATAGGTATCCAAGCAGCAGCAACAGCAACAGCAACAAGAGAGAAAGAGAGAGAAGAACATGATGCAGACCGACCTGGGTAGATGGAACAGGTCCGGGTCGGATGATGGTAGTGGACGCACCAGCCGTCAGGGCCTATCAGGCTTTTGTAAAGCTGCAACAAAGAACGAGAATAAGAATGACTGGGCGAGCGAGGTTCCAATGACAAAGGCAGAAGAGCAGACCTGGAGGTGGGATTGGTCGTCGGCGAAGATATCCTCTGGGGAGGGGAAGGCGGGGCCCTTGTCCAGCTTGCAGCAGGCGCCGCAGCCCCGGGCGCACTGCCACGCGACCTCCACCTTCTCCTTCTTCCTGTTCTTCTTCTTTCCCGCCGCTCCCCCAAGCCCGAACCCCAGCATCCCTCGGCGCTTGTCTCCCTCAACCTCCGTCCTGAACTCCGCACTCTCCACCTCCCTCCGAACCCCACATCTCACCAGAGGCAGAGGCGGCCCGGCAACAGCAGCAGCAACGGCACCACGCACGGCCAGCATCATCCTCCCGTGCCTGACCCCACAGGATATATCGGTAACGATATATAATGAGAAGACACGATGATGCCGGTCCCGATACCTGGGTTCATCCAACCGTGCAAGGAGCATCCGTCGTGGCCGGTCACATAACACTGTTCTAACCAACGATAAACATATTCCTCTTATTTTTGAGGAGCCACGCACTCCTATTATCGACGAGCCTAAGGTATAGCTACCCCTGGATAAGAGCAATCCATTCCATCATCCCAGGTAAACGAAACAAAAACACATAAAACAAAACGGTAGAACCAATATCACCTGAAGTGCTTTAAAATTGTACTAGGAAAAAAAATACATGCAACTGACATTAATTGTAGTTGCTGAATTTATAACCTCATTTTCAGTGTTGGAGATTTAAATTTGTAATAAAATAAAATGTCATATTTATTTGTCTGTAAATGATAAATTTAATTATATTTGATTATATCATTAAAACTATATTAATTATACCTCCACCAACAATTGGAACTTCAACAAATCATACATTTATCTCGAAAATCTTTTTAATTGCAGTAATTTATCTTATAACCAATTTAAGATAAAATACCGTAAATGGACTCTCAAAATGCAGCTTCACTTACAGGATTTTAGTCAATTTATAACAATCCAGAAAAGGACACCCTCCTGCAACCAAGATTCACCAACATCCCGTTACAGGTATCCAAAAACTATATAAATAAAGTGTAGTACTTCAAAACCGAAAAAATAAATTAGACGTGATGATACACACTCAATAAGCTTTTCACCAGAACTGACACGTAAAACAAAAAAAATGGAGGTCATGAAAGTATGCTATAAGCAAACCCAAGTGCTTTTGTTAAGCACATAATGCCCATGGTTTTGATGTACAATAAATACATAAGCAATTCATCAATGGCATGACCTGCAGCTACCAAAAAAACAGATCCATGCCTTCTCTGGAGCAATGCACAAACGAACAAAAGGAACATAATCAGCAGCAGCAGAGCGGATCAATTTGCATCTGGCAATATGAGGCGATCTTGACCATGTACTAATTTTGCTGATCGAACCAAGTCTCCCGTTTTAATCTGTGAAAGTACTTCTCTTCCAACAGTTGTATACCTATGTATTGAAACAGCATATGTAGTAGGATTAGTTTGAATGGCATACCTAATTCCCACGGTAATATTATACAGTTTCATGTCATTAATTTCAATAGGAATCGCGTATCATTTTGCATTAGAGGGTTTCAAGGAGTACCCAAAAACAGAAAATTGACCTTCGTCAAAAGACAACCCGCCTAAGCCAGCCTGCAGGGGGGAAGGATTTTGTAGATATAATATTAAGAATGGGCAAAAGAAAAGCATTTGGGACGAAGATGGAATCACAATAAGATTACAGAGCATGAATTCAAAGATATAATCAAAATACTCCAAATTATGCTAGACACACTGAACATGTTTTTCATGGAATGACTCAAAATTCTGATTAGAATGAGAAGTAAAATATTATTAGGTTTCTTGATTCACAATTTTAAATGAATGAATTAGATAATCACATGCCAACTATGGACTAACATGGTAACATCACATATGAATGCCAACCACAGGAGTTAGATTGGAAACTATCTGATGATAGGTTAGGCTCGACTGAAAAATTCATAGAAAGTTGTCTAGAATATCAAAAAGGAGATATTTAGAGAATCTAGTATTTTAGGAGAAAGCCTATCAAAGACCATTTACAAATCATTTCATTTAGTAGACAAATGAACAAAACTGTAGCACATTACTCACACTTCTCTTATCATAGAGATAGAAGAAAAACTGAGAAGGTGATGAGTAATCATCAGAGTCCACACTATGTGCCATTGCAACTGCTCCATATACTGATAAAGGAAGCACAGGAAGTTCTCCATCCTATACCAATGGAAAAGAGAGAAAAAAAGTAATATATGCAAAAACAAAATTCTAACCACCGTAGCTAACTGCCAACATCCACGAAACAGACCTGAACACTAAGAGTTGTCTTGTATAGTGGTTCAAACTGTCCAGAAGGCTTCACTTCTAGGGGCACACTGTATCCATATCTCTCAAGTTCATTATCTGAAAGAATTGCTTGGTTGGCGCATTTCAGCCTCACCCCATCATATGCCCCATCAAGCACCTAAAAGAACAAGTTGATCTTTCAGTTTGAAATTTCTGATATGTGGTGTAATAACTAAAAAGGAAACAAGGATTTATTTTGAATTTTATAACATGTGTGATTTTTAAAAAAAAAAGTTGCATATAAAGCATTTTGCTGCCATTAGTTCAAACTTCAAATTAAGCAGATGTTAACATTTCCAAACAGAATATGGAAAAAGAACAAAGGACCAAGACAGATTTAGCTACCTTACCAATTTCGCAAAATTTCCTGCTGTCAGCGGAGCAGAATATCCATCAAGGACCACCTAAACATGTCAATAATGAATTGAAAAGCATAGTCAAGCATAAAAAACTCATAATCAGTTCCAAATTAAGGCTTATGAATCAAATATGGGAGTAATCATAATAGAACACAATCAAGTGAAAAATTACCGATATCATCAATTACTTGGAAGATTAAATAAAGAACCAGGTGTCTTGTCAAGGTAACATATTGCCATCAAAATGGTATCAGTTATTGTTATGCTGGTCGATACGGTAAGGTGGTTGGATTACTCATTCATTTTTTCTTGGCCCTATGATGCAAATGTTGTCACAAATCCTTGCATCATAATATGCTATTAGTTGCTCCAACCAAATCTTTCAAGGCCTCACTAGGCCAATAAGAGATATTGTCTATGCAATCAATCCATCTATAAACTTATTTCTCGATCCACCAGTTATGTAACTTGACACAGAGCACTTCATAAATCTCTTCAAAGCCTACAGTATCATGCAAGAGCAAGTAGTGCCTAAGCATCTTAACAGTTGAATAGAAGTGTTTCATTTCAGTTCATTAGATTTGTCAGTGTTTAGGCTAACACTTTTGTGAAGTTAATTTTTTCTTAAATATTGAGCACAAGCACTGTTTATCTATTTAGGTTTAGCAATATGGAATCTGCTTCAATGCTAGTTCTCATCCAAGGTTAAGCCCTCCTACAAGAATATATCTGATCTCATATACAGAAATAGAAGTTTATACAAGCTAATGTTAAACCTACATCATTCATGGAGTCAACTTAAGCAAACCTGAACTGTAGCCAGGCTTTTTGGTTCACCACCAGCAGTCGGAAAGAATGTGGAACCGTCAGCTCTCTCAATGGTGAATTCAACAGTTCCCCTCCCGGTTAACCTACAAAGTGCATAATATGTTATGCCTGATGTGGGTTTCAATAGATTCCAGAACTTCAGCCTTTCCACCTAAGGAAAAATATATACATTGATCAAAGTAATGTATGACTAAGCAAACTGCAAAGATTGTGTACATAAAGACACTTTAACCCCCCCTTCTGCTGCATAAGACACTTATTTTTACGTTTTTATGTATAGAGCTGTTTACTAACAATCAATTAATCAACACAGCTGTTATGCTACTACAGCAATAGCATCATCAGCATGTAATATGGATTATGAGCCCCCCACGCCTCCCAAAAAAAAACACTAGAATATTGACATTGACATTAAGCTTTCCAAAGGCAAGACATTACAAAAACCAAGAAATGCACAATATAATAAAATTCAAGAAGCTAGTCTAAAATAATTTCTATTTGGATAATTCAGCACTTTTGTTCCAATTACAAACAAGCCATGTTTTTAGGTTGCCTGAAACAATTGTATATCTGATTAGTGAATTACAAAACAGAGGCAAAAGAGATGAGATCTCTCAAGATGGATGAATGGATTGATGGACGGATGGGTGGATGAATGAAATTATATCCGATATATAGAAATTGTACAAATAGGCACCTCCATTCCTTTGATTGAAGCCTATATTCCAATATAATGAATCCGAAACATTAGGCAATATTAAAATTTAAATTTGCCACTACCTTGAGGAAAATAGGACAAATCTGTTTCTTAAATCAGAAAACCTTTAGAACTATTACTCTAGTTTCATCATATATTCTCAACCAAAGTTTTAAATCCTGTGGGATGGAGGTGTCTCGATATTTATATGGAATGGGATAACCGACTATCCCATCCCATCCCGATAGCCATCCCATTCCTGCATTCCAGTGGATATCCTCCATCTCTCATACCTTCTTTTTTCTTTCTTTCCTTCCTTTTTTCTTTTTCTTCTACCTTCTTTTCTTTCTTTTTTTTTCTTTCATTTTGTTATCCCTTCCTTCCTTTCCTTTTTTCCTTTTTCTTCTTCTTTCTATTTCCTTTCTTCCTTCTTTCCTTCATTTCTTTTTCTTCTCCTTCCTTTCTTTCTTTTGTTTTTCTTCTCATTTTTAACTTTCACTTTTTCCTTTTTTTCATCTTCCTTTCCTTTTCTTCTTCTCTCCCTGCATAGATGGGTTTCGGAGTCTTAACCCCCTTTCAATCCCGTTTTCTTACAAGAATGAGACAAGACAACCAGGATACCCCCTATCCCGCTAGCACGTAAAACCTTGCTCTCAACCATTAACAATACAAATGAAAAATAACAAAATCTTTCGTTGCATCTAGCTAGCTATATGAAGTTGGACCATGATTTTTTTTTGTCCCCAACTTTCTTGCCCCTGGAACAACATTTGGGAACAAAATCAACTTCATCGATATTAATAAGCCAATCTATATGCCCCACATTAGAATCACAAGCAATATTTCCTCGACATTTGGCACTACCATCCATCTTCAATAACCAGTAATAAGACTTTGCAATGAAAGCAAAAGGAGTAAGAGAAAATAAGGAGAAGAATTGCAAAAAGGCGGAAGGTCCACCAAATTTGATTTTCATGCCAATTCCGACTACATATCACCCAAAATGCCACCTTATAGTAGAAAAGTTGCTTCGAGAGCTTAAATCTAGTGTTTCTGCGGCTTGTTGCATTAATGGGCCATAAATCCACATAAGATTTTTTTAATTTTTTTTTGGGGGTAGATAATCCACATAGAATTTTTGAAAACTAGTTAAAGAACTCATGAATTTTATCTATGGCTTTTAAATGCTTATGCATATGTGTATTCACTAAATGAATATACCAATATCAATAAAACGTTCTCTTCTTATTAACCACTTCTCCTTCCTATTTTTTTCCTTTTCTTTTCACTCTCTAGTACTTTATTTTCATTATCTTGATAAAACCTGGTGTACCCCCCCCCCCAACCAAAACCCAATCTCAAAAAAAGGAAAAAGAATATATCAAAATTACTTTCCACATATATAACGAACAAATGGTATAGTACATCAAGTAACAATACCAAGTATTAACACATAGAATTCAAATTACAGAACCGATAAGTGAATGTCAAGCATTAATCTTAATACCAGGGCAGAGGGGGGAGCTTGATGTCACCTTGGATATTTTGAGTACTGCTCAGGCAACAGAAATGACAAGCCTGGAGACTGTGCCATGAAGTGCGCATATTAGACATCCATAAGTTTAAGATGTTACTATAATAGGATGCTTTTTGTCTTTTGACGCACATCTAGTGTTCATAATATTAAATGAAATAGACTCAATGAGGATACCTGCAACACCTCCAGTTCCGCAACAGTGTCAAGAGATGAAGACAGACCTACAGATACCTTATCCGGGTCCTGTTCCTTTATAAACTCAATAAGATTCCGCAATCCCCCCTGAAAATTTTACACAAAAAAATAATGTAGTCAATAACAAATCTTCCTTTAACTAAGTTGACTTCCATCTTCTATAACATTACATGGGATCCCAAAACCAAAACAGAGGTAGTGTTGATATAAAACTAAAAACCAGATGGACCATAGTGAGCTCCAGCATCAATTTGTAACCAATTTTTACAAAAGAAACTTTTTTTTTGACGGCTGATGCACCTTTCCATCTAGAAGAGAAGCATACAGCATAGAACCCTTTTCCTTAAATTCTTTCGGTATACTGCCCAAGATTGATTCTTTCTCCTCAGTCACAAGCTGAAGACAAATAACAAATCTAGTTTAGTAGCACATTCCATTGTTAAGAAAAGCAAGCAATGTAAATCAGTAATTTTAGTAAATATTCATAGGATTCTTTACTGAAATTGTGTAGAAGTTATGGTCATAAGTTTTACATATTCAAATTCAAGTCTTTTAACCATAATATCTGGCCATATTAGGACACTGATTAAAAAGTACAACCATTCAAACAATACAGACTACATGATATGCCTAGTAACAGCTGTTATTGATATTTTATAAGGAAAGAAAAAGCAATATGACAGGGGAAGAAAAACAATGCTAAATGCAAGCCATTTGCATAAAACATGATGCAACATTGTGATCATGGAAGCATGTTTCCATCACCATAGTAATTCCATGATTTATGGAAAGAATATTTATTGTCCTTTAAGTCCACAAAAATCCTCTTAATTATTCTCTAAATTTTCACTAAAGATTTCAAGCATGACTTAACATAAAAGGTTTTTCTTTTAAGCGATGTGCACAAGCACACACATTTACCTGAATTAGACAATTTTTCTATGAACTCTAGAAACCCATAATCCACCTGTCTAATACTATCTAATCAGCTGCAAACTTTTTGTTCTTTAAATGATCCCAGAACCTGGCAGTTTTGCACCCCAAATAAACCAAATAGCCTGAGAAGATATCCACATTTTTCATCCTTCAACTGTCCAAATCAACCATGGATTAGACTCAACAGGTAAAGGTTGCTTCCCTTCAGCATCAACAAAGGAATATTGAAGCACTTCATATCATCATAACATGCAAGAACCATCTTGTGCTTAGTAAATGGAAAAAGCCCCAATGCCGTCATGTGTAATATCTATACCACATCTCCAGCCTAGTTTCTAAAGGTTGTCAAGCATGAACTTTCAAGAAAATACACCAAGTTATAACAAATATTTCCATGTTAGCTTTTATTTGCAAATTCTCAAGAAAAGACACCAAGTTATAATAAATATTTCCATGATAGTTTTTATTTGGACATTAGTTCTAGAATTGAATATGACAAGCCATAACTAGTCAAGAACATAGTGAACCCCACAATAAAGCCCCTCTTGACCTCCCTTTTCCAGCACCTCATCCATCCTGGATGAATTAGATGAATTGAAGGCTGTACTCAAATCAAAGCACCTTTATTTTTCACTCCAAATGACCACTAAATCACCACCATCCAGGGGAGAGCCATACATTCATCCTGTTCATGTAACCTCTCCACTCTCTTCCTCATATTTTAAGCTTGCCATAGAATACTCCAGTCAAAGAGAGAACCAGGCTATACCTCTGCAAACTCCTTTCTTCCCTATGCTTTTTAAGTCTTAACCTCTAGGACCATTTTCCTGGAGATGCTAGGTTTATGCCTTTTAATTCAGTTGTTCATGTTTTATTACTCCCTTTCGAGTATCTTCAAATTATACCAATTGACGGAGAATGACACCGACTTTAATTAATCAAATCTAAATGACAATATTAGCACAGTAATGATGTATGGATGGAAACCAAAAAAAAAAAAAAGCACAATCCTGCAGTGTATGACCTGCTTTGAAGAACATTTCAATAGAAATGTTTCGACTGATGCTTAAATGAATTATATGACAGTTATGGAAATAGGGACAAACTCATTGATCATATTAATTTGTTCATAGCTGACAGCAGCATAAATTTCTAAATATGTACAGGTTAACAACATTTTGTGTATATGAATAGTGCCCAGAAGCTCTGTAAGACATCACCTTTATCGCTTTCTTGACATCACCTTCCATCGTACCATAAGGCTTTCTCTGAGGTATTCTTAACAAGTATGAGATGTCCTCCAGAGACTCCTGCAGGAAAGCTCAAATAGGTAATGCAGACACAAAAATATACTCTTAGCAAGAATCACCATCACATACTGCTAACAGAACTTCAAAGCAAATATATGTACCTGTATTGCTTTCATGTTTGCATTGGCAGGAATAGCCCTCCTCAATGCAAGTTCACCAGTTCTTGGAACCTTGGTGTCAGGTGAATAAAGCACTGCATTTGCAGTAGAAGCAAACCATGGGCTCCAATTGCTCATAGATTGTGGAAATGATATTTGAGCAAATATGAGCATTGCAGCAATTGCACACTTTTGTCCCTTCAGTCCATGATACAACCATGAGAAGACTGATGACGTTGGAATAAGACATGAATCTGAAGATTCCTGGAAGAGAAACACTACAGCCTCAATAAGCAGTCCATCCTAGGTTCAAGGAAATTCATCAAATATAAACCATTAATTTCATCTATATTAGCACATATTGGCATTTGTGAAATTGCAGAAACATGATGCTGCAAGCTAATCATGCAATTTCTCATTATTAGCTTTTTGTATCAGAAAAACTGCAACTTTTTAAAAAAATTTTAATATGGATCATAACATGTGCACCTTTATGATGAAAACTATGAAAAAATATAATTAAAATAAGAAATGGGAGGTTAAAAGCACAACCTTTTCAATGCATGCAGAAAGATTTTTTTTTTTTTACTCTACCGCTGTTCTTTTGTAGTACAGATCCACCATAAATTTGATCACTTTATTTGTTTTTGAGAATTTCTCTCCCATTATTCAAATTTAGCATCTAAACCTAGACTCTTTTCATCAATCAACTTTATGCTTGTTGGGATAGATCCTCGTCGCTTTGCCAACAATCTTTCTTCCTCATCACAAGACCGACTAAATTTGCAAGGGAAGTTACATCCTGAATATGCTCCCAAAATCTGGCCGACTTAGAAGAAAAATTCTTAGTCGTCGATCAACCAACCAGGTATGGAAGTGTTTTGCCAACTGTTGTGAGCAAGTTTACACCGAATAAGTGCCAATCAGCATGGCCAAGTCAGTGTTTAACCGAATCAGTTCATTTCCTCAAAGATGTTCATCATTTGGCAGAATTACTTCTCATACTACATGGTACTCAACCGATTATTTATTCAGAACTTTGCCGATTAAATCTCAACCAAGTCAATATTTAGCCGATCTGATCCGACTTCTTGGGAATATTCGGCACCTACCCAACTACTTCCTCGGATTCTCACCGATTATCAAAATCGACAATGGTTATCCAACAAGAGAATTAACTGCTCTTAAACGTGATGCGTAACAATCGCCCACAAGCGGCCCATTACTCCATATTAACGGCGATTAATGAGGTAACCGTCTTCCAAATGCCATAACTCCCACGTCCTGAGTATTCAGGGACGGAAGTTATACAGTAACGGCATTTCCTATTCTATAAATACTAGTAATCTAAGGGGGACCTGATAAGCTTTTTCTTATCATAAACTTTCTAATTACAAGCTCTAGCTTTTTGTCTCTGACCATTTTCTTAAGTTGTTCTCTTTCTCTGGCTGACTTAACCATCGGAGGGTCCCATGCCGGACAAGCTCCAACAAGAGGACTTCCCTTTGCAAGTTTCCCAACACTCGCCTCACGAACGTATACCTCGGTTCCAAGCCGACTACTCCACCGGAGAAAGACCGCAATAGATTGGCACACTAGGAAGGGGAAGAGTTTGAATTCCCTCTTAAGCAATCGTCATGGCAAGGACAAGAGCCCAAAATGCTTCCACCAGTTCTGCACGACGTTCATTGTGCCGTACCGCACCGCCGACAGCTCCTAAAGAACCCAATGCTTTATGGCCGACGACAATACCAGAACAACAACTCGCTGCAATAGCACAGCAAATAAAGATTTTGACAGAGGCTGTTCACAGTCTCCAACAGCAGCATCAATGACAATCGGAAGAGCTAGCACCACATGACTTGCCTTCTCGGCACAGTCACCGGCTCCACTCTCCATCACGCCATTTGACTCGACATTCCCGACAAACAGACCATCAACTTGTCCGGCAAACTCCCTCGCCAGATTCCCGGCACACTCCACGTCTCTACTTCGGCGATCACCGGTCTCCTTCCCCTCGACGAGTCTTACAAAAAGGGAAGAGGCCCCAATCACCATCCAGTTCTTCTGAAGAGGGATCCACTCCAAGGTTCTCCAAGCATCTCGATGAATCTCAGCAACATTTGGATGAATATGATCGAAAGTTGAGAGAATTTGATCGTCGCTTGGAACAGCTTCAGCAGAATAATCAGGATCCTGCCAGCGACTATGGAGTCAGCACTCATCTACCTTTTTCTCATCATATTCTTGATGAACCGATTCCTAGTCGGTTCAAGATGCCGTGGATGGAGCCATATGATGGTTCTACCAATCCGCTTAACCACCTAGCAAGCTACAAAACTCTAATACTCATCCAGGAAGCATCCGACGCCCTCCTCTGCATTGCTTTTCTGGCCACCCTCCAAAAAACTGCCCAAACATGGTACTCCGAACTTCAATTGCAGAGTATCCACTCATTCGAGCAGTTCGAACAACTTTTCATGGCCCATTTTAGAACCAATTGAAAGACGCCACGGACTTTCGACAACCTCTTCTTCGTCATACAACAAGATGGAGAATCACTGCAAGATTTCGTGGCGTGTTTTAATGCTGCCACTGTCGAGGTCCAAGACCTCGATCAGTCTACGACCGTAGTGGCCATGAAATGGGATTACGAAGTTCCAGGTTCATTTATTTTCTAGATAAAAATCCTTCCCATACGTATGCCGAACTTCTCAACCACACATGAAAGTACATTCGCACCAAGAAAGCTGCTACTAACCGACGCCAATCAAAAGGCAAAGATCAGACGAAAAAGATAAAGGAAGGAACCTCTCTTCGAGACCCAGCCGAACACCCATCAAGAGAGAGGCTCCACCTCGCCCAAATCCGAAGCCTAAGAATTTCGACAACAGGTATGATTCTTACACCCCTCTGACTGTGCCCCATGCACAGATTTTCATAGAGAGAGAGGAAGATGGTTATCTACGATGACCTCAACCAATGAAATCGCGATCCGCATTTCAGGACAAAGCGCTACTGCCGGTTCCATTGTGATCACAGTCACGACACCAAGGAGTGCATCCAGCTCAAGAACGAGATTGAGGCTCTAATAAGAAGGGGATATCTTGGCAAATACCTCCAGAGATGGCCTACGCAACTACCTGCTGATCCGCCGCAGCCATCTCCTTGGAAAGAAACTCACGCTCAACCTTCGGCAAGCATGATCAACATGATCTCAACAGGATCGAGACTTTGGGGGGGCAAACAACTCAAAAAGCTCCTCCAAACATCGGCGAACACATGATGACATTGTTTTTACCAAAGAAAACTCTCGAGTTCAAACTCCTTATAATGACGCTATTGTTGTATCTATGACAATAGCTGATTATGATGTAAAGCGATGTCTTGTTGATAATGGAAGTTCAGCCGACATAATTTTCTATGATGCTTTCTCCCGATGCGCCTCTCTACTAACCGACTAAAATCTGTCAATAGTTTCCTAGTCCGATTCATAGGCGATTCAGTTAAAGTAAGAGAAATAGAACTCCTAGTTACTGCCGAACAATTTTCTCAGTAGTCGATCGTACAGCTCAACTTTCTCATTGTCCGAGTCCCTTCAGCCTACAATGTCATCCTAGAAAAATCCGGATTTAATGCTAAGCAATCATCTCGACGTATGACTTACTCGTACAATTCCCGACAAAAAATGGAATTGGAGAAATGAGAAGAGATCAACAGTTGGCCTGACAATATTACTTGACAGTAATAAAAGAAAAACAATCGACTGAAGCTCTTTCCATTAACGGACTTGTTGAGGATAAATCCCACTCCTGTCGAAGTCCAGTCCGATGCTCAACCTAATGCAATCGGTAGTCACGGAAGAGCTTCAGCGGCCGAGTCTTAGCGAAATCCCTTCAACCGGCCGAACTCCTCAGCGGTCGAGCCCCTTCCGAACTCCCCAACGATCGAGTCTTAGCCGAATTCCTTCAACCGATCGAACTTCCCAGCGGCCGAGTCTTAGCCAAACTCCTTCAGCCGACCAAACTCCTCAGTGGCCGAGCCCCTTCCGAACTCCCAGTGGCCGACTCTTAGCCAAATCCCTTCAACCAGCCGAACTTTCCAGCGGCCAAGTCTTAGCCGAACTCCTTCAGCCGGCCGAACTCCTCAGTGGCCGAGCCCCAACCGAACTCCTAAGCGATCGAGCCCTAGTCGAACTCCTTCCAGAACGCTCCTGCAATCGGATTTCTCCAGGAGCCGAACTCCTTCCGGATTGCTCATGCAGTCGGACTCCTTTCAGAATTCTCCTTCAACCAGATTCCTTCAGGAGCCGAACTCCTTCCAGATTGCTCCTGCAGTCAAACTCCTCCAGGAGCCGAACTCCTTCCGAACATCTCCTTCGGCCGAACTCCTCCCGGATGATTCCCTCCAGACGTATCCCCCTTAGGACTTCGAGCTTTCCTGAAATGGATATACGCCGAGGTTCTTCACCAACCAACATCTGCTTCCTCGAACTACGGCTATTGAATCTCGGCGATATAGCCGCCACTACCAATCTGGTGGCACATTTTCCTCCGTAACAAGCCTCATGCGGCCCACGACCGGACGACATGACCACCACTACCAGTCTGGCGACACCACTCTCTCTGTAACCAGCCCCATGCGGCCCACGGCCGGACGACATAGCCGCCACTACCAGCCTAGCGATTTTTCTCTCTCCATACCAAATCCCATGTGGCTTAGAGCGGTCCGCTATCAGACGGTATGATCGTCACCATCATTCAAGCTCCATCTATAAAAGGACCCTCCAGATATGTTTTCTCAAAGCTCTCCTCTCAAAAATTCTACCGAACTCATTCCTAAGCACTTCATTTCTGTTGGCCAGAAGAGCCGACTTGATCATCGAAGGATCCTGCCGGAGCCACCACCACCGACTCCAGATGGGACTTTGTTTTGCAGATCACCGACGACGACCTCGTCTTCCTCAGCTCCAGCTCGATCCGGCGTCAACTAAATTTTGCACCAACAGAATTGGCGCTAGAGGAAGGGCCCTCTGTTTTTGAGGTTCGCTTGTTCTTGAAGGAGTGCTCAGCGACTATTTCTCTCTTCCCTCTCTAGAGATCTTCCTTCTTCCTCTCTAGAGTTCTTTTTCGAGAGAAAATACCTCCCGGGAGAGCTTCGATCCGACGATCGACGGCCTCCGCGGTCCGATCCCGTCCAGATCCATCTGCTCCCGCTTCAGCCTCGACAAGTTCCACCTATGGCCGCGGTAGATGCGGAGCAGTTTAACCTGCTGGTCAGCAGGTTCGTGGCCTCACCGAGATGATGCAGACCATGCAGCAGCCTCCAACGATGACTTCACCAAGAAATCCGCCATCAGGATGTCGGAAATCGACCCCAAGAAAGAGTACTCGGGCTAGCATACCCGTCGTCCCTAGGAAGGAGAAACAGAGAGCAAAGAATCCGTGTTCAGATCGTGGTTCTCCTCTAGAGGAGATCTTCCCCATCTGTAGTCGAAAGCCCTCCAAGATCTGCGACCGAGACGACGTCCTCAATCACAAAGTGCGGGAGATGGGCCGACGGATTGAGGAGCTCGGCCACGTCGCCCCGACTCACCTTGACAACGTCCGCACCGATCCTCCTTTCTCCTCCCGAATTATGCAAGAGCCCATCCCGTCGAACTTCGAGCTTCCTCAATTTGAAAGCTACAATGGAACCTCTGATCCAGTTGATCATCTAGAGGGCTTCCGGACCATGATGCTACTCCACGGTGCACCAGACGCCATATTGTGCCGAGCCTTCCCATCTATCTCAAAGGAAGTAGCGAGAAACTGGTACTCGACGTTGAAGTCAGGTACGATCTTCTCTTTTGACCAGATGAGCCATCAGTTCGTGACTCACTTCGTCAGCAGCCGACGCCCACGCCGGGATTCGGATTCCCTAATGAATATCAAGTAGAAGGAAGGGGAATCCATCCGAACTTATGTCGTCCGGTTTAACGCCGCGGCATTGAAGGTTCGGGATCTGAACCAGTCTGTTGCGATGGCCGCACTTAAGGACGGCCTTCAGAAGAACGATTTGCTGTTTTTCCTGGAGAAGTACCTCGGAGACTTTACCGACCTGCTAGTCCGGACCAAGAGATATGTCCGTGCAGAAGAAGCCTTCAAGTTAAAGGATGAAGAAACCGTAGGAGAGCGGCGGACGGACGAGTGTAACAGATCCGCAGCCAATGGAGGGCCGAATGAAGTTCGACCATGCTCACGGACTCCCCCAGAGCGCAAGCGAGCCCGAACTCCTCGAGCTCGTCATCAAGGAAGCTCCGATAGAAGGACGCGAAGAAGTCCTCCCTCCAGAAGATTCCACAACTATGCCTCCCTCAACGCTCCTAAAGCTCAAGTTCTGATGAAAATTAAGAACTAGCTACCAAGATCAGAAGAATTACGATCTCCCCCAAACAAGTACGATAGAAGTATTGTCTCTACCATCGCGACCACGGCCACAACACTGAAGAATGCATTCAACTCCGAGACGAAATCGAGGAGCTCATCAGAAGAGGCTAGCTAGGTCGGTTCCTCAGACGCCAACCTAAAGCAGGAGAAGATCGACCAAGGGCGCTGCCATAGTCAGAACCACCAATGACGGAGAAACAACAAAAAGATCGATCGCCTCCCATATCATCGACGCCACGTCTAGGAGCTTGGTACTTCGACGAGCCGTTATCTCCCAGCTTCAAAGCCAAGAGAAGTTTGCTCCAAATTAAGAAGGCCAACATAAGATAGAGGAGGTCGTCCGGCCCGGGATTTACCATCTGAAGGAACTCGGAGGAACAATGCTCCCACGACCCTAAAATATAGAAAATCCGAAGATGCGCTGCCAATAACTTCCCTTCAATAAAATTCTTCCATTTCAATAATATTGTTTCCTGGTGTAAAAACTATGTGATGACAGAAAAGAAGCAGTCAATAGTGGCCGTGTTAGGAACAGGAGGAGAACCTCGTCCTAACATGAGCAGATCGAAGTCCTTCAACCTCGACCAGAGATAAGATCTCTCCCGAACGCTCGAATCAACCTCGGCTAGAGATAAGATCTCTCCTGAGTGACCGAGCCAACCTCGGCTGCAGGAGATAAGATCTCTGAGTTTCAACCTTGGTCAGAGATAAGATCTCTTCCGAGTATCCGAGTCAATCTCGGCTAGAGATAAGATCTCTCCCGAGCGACCGAGCCAACCTCGACTACAGAAGATATGATCTCCTCCGAGCTTCAACCTCGGCCAGAGATAAGATCTCTCCCGAGCGATCGAGTCAACCTCAGCTAGAGATAAGATCTCTCCCGAGCGACCGAGCCAACCTCGACTGCAGGAGATAAGATCTTCCTCGAACTTCAACCTCGGCCAGAGATAAGATCTCCCCGAGCGTCCGAGTTAACCTCGGCCAGAGATAAGATTTCTTCCGAGCGACCGAGTCAACCTCGACTAGAGATAAGATCTCTCCCGAGCTTCAACCTCGACCAGAGATAAAATCTCTCCCGAGCGCCCGAGTCAACCTCGGCCAGAGATAAGATCTCTCCCGAGCGACCGAGCCAACCTCAGCTGCAGGAGATAAAATCTCTCCCCAAGCTTCAACCTCGGTCAGAGATAAGATCTCTTCCGAGCGACCGAGTCAACCTCGGCTAGAGATAAGATCTCTTCCGAGCGACCGAGTCAACCTCGACTGCAGGAGATAAGATCTCCCCCGAGCTTCAACCTCGATCAGAAATAAGATCTTCTCCGAGCGTCCAAGTCAACCTCGACTAGAGATAAGATCTCTTCCAAGCGATCGAGCCAACCTCGACTGCAGGAGATAAGATCTCCCCGAGCTTCAACCTCGGCCAGAGATAAGATCTCTTCCGAGCGATCGAGTCAACCTCGACTAAAAATAAGATCTCTTCCGAGTGACCGAGTCAACCTCGACTGCAGGAGATAAGATCTCCCCCGAGCTTCAACCTCGATCAGAGATAAGATCTCTTCCGAGCGACCGAGTCAATCTCGACTAGAAATAAGATCTCTCCCGAGCGTCTAGATCAACCTCAGCTTTGGAGGACGAGATCCCCCTGATCCTCAACTTCAACTTCAACTTTAGTAGGAGATAACATCTACCAAGAGCTTCAACCTCGACTGCAGGAGATAAGATCTCTCCCGAGCTTCAAGCTCGACTGCAGGAAGTGAGATCTCCCCCGAGCTTTAACCTGAACTGGCATAAAGCCCTGAAGAGAACTTCGACAGTCGCTTTTTCTGCGCTCCCTTCGAGTTTCGAACTCGGGAGTGGGAGAACTATTGTTGGGGATAAACTCCGCTCCTGCCGAAGTCCAGTCCGATGCTCAGCCTAATGCAACCGGTAGTTACAGAAGAGCTTCAGCGGTCGAGTCTTAGCCGAATCCCTTCAATCGACCGAACTCTCCAGTGGCCGAGTCTTAGCCGAACTCCTTCAGCCAGCCGAACTTCTCAGCGGTCGAGCCCTTTCCGAACTCCCCAACAGCTGAGTCTTAGCCGAATTTCTTCAATCGGCCGAACTTTCCAACGGCCGAGTCTTAGCCGAACTCCTTCAGCCGGCCGAACTCCTCAACGGTTGAGCCTCTTTCGAACTCTCCAGCGGCCGAGTCTTAGCCGAATCCCTTCAACCGACCGAACTTCCTAGCGGCCGAGTCTTAGCCGACTCCTTTAGTTGGTCGAACTCCTCAATGGTCGAGCCCCGACCGAACTCCTCAGCGATCGAGCCCTAGCCGAACTCATAGATCGCTCCTGCAATCGAATTTCTTCATGAGCCGAATTTCTTCCGGATCGCTCCTGCAGTCGAACTCCTTCAAGAGCCAGACTCCTTCCAGAATTCTCCTTCTACCAGATTCCTCTAGGAGCCAAACTCCTTCCAGATCGCTCCTACAGTCGGACTTTTCTAGGGGCCGAACTCCTTTCGGACATCTCCTTCGGCCGAACTCCTTCCGGATGATCCCCTCCAGACGTATCCCCCTTAGGAGTCCGAGCTTCCCTGAAATGGATATACGTCGAGATTCTTCACCAACCAACATCTGCTCTCTCGAACTACGGCTGTTGAACCTCGACGGTATAGCCGCCACTACCAGTCTGGCGGCACCTTTTCCTCCGTAACAAGCCCCATGCGGCCCATGATCGGACGACATGGCCACCACTACCAATCTGGCGACATCACTCTCTGTAACCAGCCCCATGCGGCCCACAATCGAACGACATGACCGCCACTACCAGCCTGACGATTCCTCTCTCCGTACCAAACATCATGTGGCCTAGAGCGGCCCACTACCAGACGATATGGTCGTCACCATCATTCAAGCTCCGTCTATAAAAGAGATCCTCCAAATATATTTCCTCAAAGCTTTCTCCTCAAAAACTCTTCCGAACTCATTCCTGAGCACTCCATTTCTATTGGCCAGAAGAGCTGACTTGATCATCGGAGGGTCCTGCTGGAGCCACCACCACCGACTCCGGACGAAATTTTATTTTGCAGGTCATCGACGGTGACCTCATCTTCCTCAGCTCTATATCGATCCGGCGTCAACCAAATTCTGCACCAACAGGACTCAATCAGAGAGAGGAGGAAAGTCGAGGAGAACCCGCAGAGCAGCTCATATCAATCCCCCTCTACGGTGAAGATCCGACTAAGACTATTCAAGTCGGATCTTCATTAAGTGATGAATTGCAGGAAAAGCTCAGTCTTTCTAAGGAAGAATGCGGATGTCTTCGCCTGATCTACTTCGAACATGCCTGGCATCCTGCCAGAAATAATTGTACTCCGCCTGAATGTTGATGACAAGCACAAGCCGGTAAGGCAAAAGAAAAGAAGTTTCACTCCCAAGCACTAGAAAGCCATCGACGAAAAAGTTGACAAGTTATTGGCAACCGACTTCATCTGCAAGGCAAACTATCCCGATTGGCTCACAAACGTCATGATGATAAAGAAAGCTAATGGCAAATGATGGATATGCATCGACTATACTGACTTGAATAAAGCCTATCCCAAAGATAGCTTTCCACTTCCATGAATCGATCAATTAGTCGATGCTATGTCTGGCCATCAGCTACTCAGCTTTATGAATGCTTTTTTCAGATACAATCAAATTCGGATGGCATCCGAGGATGAAAAGAAAATGGCATTTATTACCGATAAGGGCCTGTACTGCTACAAGGTCATGCCCTTCAATCTCAAAAACCCTAGAGCCACATATCAAAGGTTGGTCAATAAAGTCTTCAAAAATTAAATTGGTCGAAATATGGAGGTGTACATCGACGACATGCTCGTTAAGAGTACTAAAACTTCTCTCCATATCAATGATTTAGCAAAAGCCTTTGACGTCTTGAAAAGACATCGAATAAAATTAAACCCAACTAAGTGTGCCTCTGGGATCACTTCAAAAAAATTTCTCGATTTTATGGTCATGAAGCGCAGTATTAAAGTCAATCCTAAGAAGATCAAGGCCGTCCTTGATATGAAACCGCCGACTTCTCGTCGGGATATTCAGAGGTTAGTGGGATGCGCCGCGTCCTTAAGTCGATTGATTTCCAAGTCTGCGGAGCGATGTCTTCCTTTCTTCAAGATTCTCAAGCAAATGAAAGACTTCACCTGGATAGAAGAATGTTAGAAGGCTTTCAACAACCTGAAACAATATTTGAGTTCTCCTCCAGTCTTGACAAAGCGAAATGTCGGCAACGAACTATTCTTATACCTGGCTATGACTCCTAAAGCTGGAAGCTCGGTATTGATCCGAGAAGAAAACAAAGTGCAGAAGCCGATTTAAGTCGGGTACTACATGGAGTAGAAATAAGGTATTCTCAAATCGAGAAAGTTGTCTTCGCCATCATCACGACTATTCGATGACTACGATCATACTTTCAAGCCTATTCAGTAAAAATTCTTACAAATCTCTCTTTATAGACTCTACTTCAACGACCGGATATTTCGGAAAGAATGGCTAAGTGGGTAATCGAACTCAATGAGTTTGATCTTTCGTATGTCCCTCGACCTTCAATGAAAGCTCAAATTCTCGCCGACTTCATTGTCAAATGTGCACCCACCGAGAATGATCAAGCTGAACATCAATCTCGAAAAAAATCTTCAAAGCCTGCATGGATTCTACATGTAGATGGGGCTTCAAACGCCCAGGGATGTGGAGCAGGTCTCATTCTAACCAACATTGACGAGATGGTGACTGAGTATGTTCTTCAGTTTGCCTTCAAAGCTTCAAATAATCAAACTGAATATGAAGCGTTGATTGCTGGATTGAAGATTGCCAAAGATCTCAGTGTGAAGCATATAAAAATATTTACCGATTCGCAGCTAGTCACTGGACAAACTCGGAAAGAATATGAAGCTCGAGACCTATCCTTCTTAGGTATCTACAGAAGCTTAAAGCCTTGCAAGCAAATTTTGATTATTTCGAGATCTTCCATATTCGTCGCTTGGAAAATGCCCGAGCAGACTCTTTGTCCTGACTTGCTACCTCTGGGTATGATGAACTTGGGAAAATCTTCATCGAGCATGTTAAGAACCCAAGCATTGACGCCGAAGAAAAAATCCATCATGCACAAGTCGGCTACGAACCAAGTTGGATTGATCCAATCACCAAGTTCCTGGTCAACGGAATTTTATTGACTGATCTTGTTGAAGCCAGGCGAATAAAAAAATTAGCTTCTCAATATGTGATCATTGATGATCAACTCGACCAAAGATCATTGTCATTGCCCCTGCTCTAATATCTTCAACCGTCCGAAGCCAACTATGCTCTTTGGGAGGTGCACGAAGGTATTTACGGCAACCACATGGAGGGCAGATCACCATCGTACAAAATTTTTCGACAAGGATATTACTAGTCCAGTGTGCAGAAAGATGCTACAGACTTAGTACGAAAGTGTGATCAATGTCAAAAGTTCGCCAATGTACAAAGACTCTAGTCAAGTCATCTTACAACTATCTCGATCCCTTGGCCGTTTGACAAATGGGGAGTCGACATACTCGAACCTTTTCCACCTACTAATGGATAAAAAAAATTCGTCACATCGACTATTTCACCAAGTGGATAGAAATTGAACCCCTGGCTCAAATAACAGAAAGAAAAACTACCGACTTTTTATGGAAGTCCATCATTTGTCGGTTTGGTTTACCCCAAGTAATCATCATAAACAACGGCCAACAGTTCAACAATACCAAATTTGAGGAGTTCTACGTAAAATATCATATAATTCACAAACTCACTTCAGTCGAACATCCACAATCTAATGGAGAAGCTGAAGTCACCAATAGGACTATCTTACAAGGCCTAAAGACAAGAATCGGACAAGCCAAAGAAAGTTCGACCGAGGAACTTCATAGTGTTCAGTGGTCTTACCAAACAACTTGGATTCTGACTGGAGAAACTCCTTTCAAGTTAGCATTCGGTACAGAAGCCATGATTCCAGTCAAAATCGATCTGCCCTCAATCCGGGTAGAATATTCTGATGAGTCGACCAATTCAGATAAGCGACGAGCTGATATAAACTTGGTTGACGAAACTCGGAGAAAAGTTTAACTAAGGATGGCATCTTATCAGCAAAGGATAGCTCGATAATACAACTCCCAAGTTAAATCCAAGATTTTTCAAGTCGGAGATCTAGTCCTTAGAAGAGCTGAAAACTCCAAGCCTATCGAGCTAGAGAAATTATCGCCAAATTGGGAAGGTCCCTACAAAATTTCGGCAATCCTATGACCAGGAGAATATAAAATCCAAAACTTGGATGGCACAGAAATTTCTCGGACATGGAATGCCAAGAATCTATGTATGTATTATCAGTAAGAATACTTTGCAATAATAGTTTCTCATTCTACAAATTTGTGCCAAAAAATTCAATATCTCAAATATTCGATCTCGTACCGACTAATTTATTCGTCTGACACCTGGCCAAAACAATTGCATCATCGACTAGTACCTCGCAAAATGTTATTCGACTAGGACCCAATTGGCATTATGCAAAACTTGCTATAAGATTCAACAACCACAAGCATATAAGCTAAGGTTCGCTCGCAAGCCAAAGCAAAAAGAATTACTTAGCTCTAAACCGATTAAGTGACAATCAACAATAGTCGGAGAAATACTTCCTGACAAAATTTCAATTCAGTAAAATGATCTACTGACTACGATTCAGTTCTAAAAACCAACTATTGGACTTTAAAAATTTTTTAAGTTTCCATGTTCGGTTATTTACTTGTAGTCTGCTACTAGTTACCTTAGTCGAATCGACTACATTACTTGGCCATTTCGCAGAAACGTAAGCGAAAAAGTTCCAAGTAAACAAAAGTCGGAAGAAGAAGACTATTTACTAAAAGAAATGATATTTCATTGAAGCAAAGAGGAGTTCAGTACATAGCCGAAGAATAAAAACTATAATAAAGGAATATAAGGGAGTCATAAGAAGGACGATCTTCCTCGACGCCGTCTTCTTCATCTCCTTCCGACTCGTCCTCGTCAGGAAGACTCTCCGGTGTCACTCCCTCCAAATTATTTTGGATGCATCCGAGCTACGACTTTCTTGGAGTCATAAAATCCTATCCAGTAAGCACTCGTGGAGTTCATCGAGAGTTCTTCTTCATACTCTTTGGACTCCCGAAACTCAGCCAGCACTCGAGAAGCAGCTTCTTAGGCCCAAGTTTCTATTGCCAACTCCGCCACTGACAACTTCCTCACCAGCTCCACTCCCTTACCCCTCTCCTCAGTGAGAGCGGATTCTGCTGACTCCATTTCTTTCTGGAAATCGGTCTTCAGCTTCCCAAACTCTTCCAAGTTGGCGGACTTGTCCCGACTAGCCCCCAACTCAACTTCCAATAAAGCAATCTTTTCTTGGTACCTCTTCTCCGACTCCTTGGCAGCATGGAGAAGCTCCCCAGCAACTTCGGCCTGAGCATTGGCAGTCTGAGCCTTGTCCTCGAGTTCGAAGTTGAGTCGGGCAAAGTCGGTCAATGCCTCGCGCAAAATTGTTATGTCATATGCCATCTACACAAGAAAAATGAAAAAAATGACTAAATAATCTATTCGGTGAAAAAAGAATGTTCGGTAAAAAGGAAAGATCGGATGCTTACAGCCAGCAATGATATATAGGAGTCCGAAACGATCTCCGAGACTGGACGGGCCTTCCTAACTTCCCAGTCTACGAGCAACATCGCCATTTTCATCTAAGGGTGGCAACAGGTCGGGTATGGATCGAGTCAGCCTATACCCATACCTACCTCGCAAGTAAAAATTCTATACCCATACCCACCCCATACCCGCTTCAGATCGAGCTGGGTCGGGTCGAGTCAAGTAGAGATGCAAGTCGAGTCGGGTCGGATATATAAGAGGAATTAATCGGATCGGATCAAGTACATATAAACGATATAAAATCATCATAATTTTGAATGAAAAATATGTATTAAAATTATATCGGGTCGAGTTCGGGTCAGAGCATACTATTACCCATGCCCAACCCAAACCCACTTCGGGTATTTCTTTTAGAACCCATACCCGCCCCAAGTTCCAATCGGATTAGGTAAAACCCACCCCATTCAGGTTGGATCGGGTCGGGCATCTGGCAGCTCGAATAAAATTGCCACCACTATTTTCATCAACTCTTCGATGATCAACGATCTTAGAGTGCTTGGTTGGTTGCTTTGATGCGTATACCGATGGTAATGGCAGCCTCCCCAAAAGCGGTGTCGGGGCCATACTCGACAGTGAAAGTGGGGGGCACCAGAGCTTTCCCTTTGTCGGCCTCCGCCCGACTGGACCCTTGAGTGTCAAGGGCATAGGACTGGACTGGTAAAGCTTGCACCGCTGTAGCCGATGACTCGACGATGACCATATCATCGTCGGTCGAGACTTCGACGGTAGGCAGAGTAGACCGTGCGGGTGGTGGTCGAGCAGGCAAAGACGGCTGTGTACTCCTCACCCGAGGAGGGGATCCCAATCTTGATTTCTTCGATGGCTCCCGAGAAGGTTCGTCGGGTCCTGAAGCCGACTTCTTAACCGCTCTATGGAGAGACATCGAGGAAATCTTCATGCCTACAAAGCAATGGCAAAATAATTTGTTAGTCGGCAACAAAAACAAAAAAGAATGAATTACGAAGACCAACGATGGAAAAGACCTACCTAAATAGGTAGTCAGACTAATCCCGACATCATACAATGAATGCTCCTTGAGGAGCTCCAGTTGTTTCGGAACAAGTATGCCAAGCAGCTGGTCGTACAATTCTTGATCTTCTGCTAGGACCTTGTCGATTTTATTTGAAAACAAGTTTGGGGCACCCCAATTCCAATGAAAGCCCCAAGGATGGTCGGCAGCTACATAGAAAAATTTATTATTCCATCTGGATGGAAGAAGGAAGCCCGGTGATAAACTGACGTCTCTATCGAGGACCAAAAAACCACCATCCCCATTCTCGAGGATGTTTATTCAACATAAAAAGGGCCCGAAAAAATGAAATTTAGGGCTCATATCGAAGAAGATGACAAAATACTACAAAAGAAGACAAAATACTAATGCAATTGATAGCAAGCTGGGCAGAAACTATATGGTAGAAGTCAAAAACATTAGCAAAGAAAGGATGAAGTGGGAATCGAAGTCCCAAATGCAAAAATTCCTCGTAGACAGCAATATAGCCGTCTAGAGGATGGACAACCCGACCATCTCTGTCGGGCGCCATCAGCCGATACCGACTAGGAATATGATAATAGTCTCTCAGTCGCTCGATGTCGACATCTGACAAGATGGACTTCTCGACAAGAGGTCCAGAAACATCTCCAGAAGACTCTTCGAGATTAGAATGACCCCGCCCAAACAATGTCGTCGGGATCATCCCGAGGATTATCCCTAGTCTCCCTTCGAATGCTGTGAGTTTGAGAACCTTGGTCGCCGACCACATCCTTGAAAGAAGCTATTAAAAGAAAAGAAAGAACACTGAAAATCAAAGAGAAGGGAATAACCTTTAACCAAGAAGGTGACCGACTCTGATGAAGACCGACAATGAAGGAGACACCGACCACGATGAAGACTAAATTCAGACCCTAACTAAAAACTTGAAGTAGAGTGATGGAAACTCTAGGATCAGGAAAATTTCTAAGGGAAGGATGGCCCCTATTTATAAGCTTGTCCAATGGTCCTGATCAACCTAGGGAGCATCTTCATCGAGATTTCAACACGTGGCACCCATCCTAATCAATCATTTTCTCATCTTTACAATGCACCACCGTTGAGATTAAGCCAAGTCAGACAAATCTGCGTGATCATAAGCAAAGCAAACCACCGAATGACATGTGGACGAATCGGATTATTTAACCAATTATTATCTCATTGCGCGATTTTCTACCATCATTACGAAGATCATCTCGAGCACTCAACAGCAATAATTGCTGCACAATCTGCAATACGACAGAGTCATCGCACGTTTCACAAGACGATAAAACAGCAGCTCGGTTTCCAAGTCAGCAGAACGACTATGCACTATCTTCGATACAACAATAAATGAAGATTTTTCAGAGAAGACAACTCAGATCCGTACGGTGATTAACTCCCTTCGATCGATTCAAACCACAAAATTGAACTCGGGAGTTGGGGTGCAAGTATTGGGATAGATCCTCGTCGCTTTGCCGACAATCTTTCTTCCTCATCATAAGACCGACTAAATTCACAAGGGACGTTCTTCTCTCGGTTACATCCCGAATATGCTCCCAATATCCGACCGACTTAGAAAGAATATTCTTAATTGACGATCAACCAACCAGGTCTGAAAGTGTTTCGCCAACTATTGTAAGCAGGTTTACACCGAATAAGTGCCAATCTGTCACGAGCTTATCTACAGGCTTGTCGCAAGGGGTGCCGACGTGGGCGTGGCATAGTGCTGCAAAGATTTTTGGCTTCGCTGGGTTGCAACCTAGTTCAATACTTTGGAACCCCCGGGGTGGAGATTAGGCGGATGCCTTACCGGAGTATTGAGAGGTGCAATGGTTAGCCAAGGTGCGACATAGCCATGGCATGATATCCAGAGGCTCGGGATGCATGATATTGGCATGGTAGTGGACCGCTAGGACACTTGTGGATACTCGAGGATTCCTCTTGGTTTGAGGAGAGGCGCGGAGCTTTGGTCACATTTTCGACTCCCCTATGGCCCGTAGGAGACAGCTCCGCCATAGCACAATTGCAGGGCAATGGTGGTGCCACACCCGGATGGTCTCGTAGGGAGGCATTCGAGGCAATGTTGGTCAAACAAGCTGGCCATATTATGTGGGGTGAAAATTTTTGAGAGGTCTTATCCTCGAGAAATTGTCCGGGCTACTTTATATATTCTTGATCTCTGTGGTGGAACGAAGAGACGATAGAGAACCAATCGGACAAGGATGTGGCCTACCCAAACAAGCAAGTCTCGTGAGCATCGCGGGAGGGATATCTTGCAGGGATCCACAAGAACCGGTTGGTCGTAGAGTACAAGCGTGGCTTATGAAATATCAATCGAATATATACCTTGGAGCTGGGCCAATGATCATGGATGGCCAAGAGGGTTGTGCCAAGGAGAGGGCAACTTGATGCAAGGATTGCCGATCGGATATATTTACTTGATGGGCAGACTTGGATGCCAATATCATGGCAGTGCACCAGGTGCAAGCAGGGCATAGACAGAAAGTGTTGGGCGGTATGGTTATAAATCTTTGGGATCGTGGCAGTGCACAGTGATGTGCGAATAAGCCAAGAACATTGTCGTACAGTATAGCCATAGATGGGAAGACATATCAAGGATGCAAAACCTGTATCGTGGCATAGGAGTTTATGAGGGAACTTAGATAAAGGAATCTGAGAGGGCTCAAAGATGTGCGATTGGCTGTAACTTTGAAAAGCTGCATAGCGTGCCAGCTTGGCAAGTTTAACTAGGTAGCACTAGAGATGGATTGCCTGAGCCTCATGCACTGTAGTGGCATTGCATGGTCGTGCTGTGGAGATTTGATCTGTATGGTACTGAAAGGCAGCTTGGTGGATTGCAGATCAGTGGCATAGTGGTTTATCATGGCACGAAAGTATGCTATGGATAGAGACATCTTGGATAGCAGTACTTGGCTTGAGGGGCAAAGCCTAAAGTTGGCACAGAGGTGCCGAGCTGTGGGGCGCTCTTGGGAAGAGTGTATGTTGTGGCAGGAGGTGCGCATGAGTATTGCAGTCAACTCGAGGGGTCGGGTTGCTTGTGGGCACTTGAGAGTGTCGCAGGTGTTCAGTATAACAGAGTTGCTAGGCAGGGGCACAGAAGTGTATGCTTGGTTTATGTGGCTGAACTACTACGTACTTATTAGTATGTCCAAAGGAAGGACTCAAGAGGACTGGCCTTAGTGTGTGGTATATTGGGATGCCGCACGGATGTTTGGATAAAAAAACACTCATCCCATGACAGTTGGTATCAAAGCCAAAGATTGGCTAAGTAGTCGATGGTCAACATTATAGTTATTGTTGGCTTTTGGTATGTGTGGTATCAAATTGCAGGCATTTGGCTACAGATACGAGGGCATCCAAAGTAGTGAAGTGACCCAGAGATATTAAAGTCCAGTTGGGAGGAGCTGGATGTCTGAATCAGTTGTGAGTATCAACGACTCAGAGTGGGGGAGCATGTTACTAGCAATGTACTCAGTGCTGAATGATTAAGGTTGCTCACTGGCTGCACAAGTGGACGGGAGCCTATTGAAGTGAAGGTCTATCAGTTTGTGACTGAAGAAAGAAATTCAGGATGAAGAGTACTCATGAATGCTGAGGCACTTAGGTTATGTGCAAAGTTGCAAGGTAGAGTATCTTGAGGGACTAGAATCTCCAAAGAAGCAAAGCTGAATAAATAGACTGAGGTACGAGGGTGTGTCTATAGTGCAAGAAAAGATATAGCATCCAAATTTTAAAGTGCAGGCTGAGGTGAAAACTTGGAGAGTCGAGGGACTCAGGTGCACAAAGATGTGGGAAATATTGAAAAAAGCCATCTCTTGTATGGGCGATTATGGAGCTGAATCACTTGAATAACAAGAAATAAAATAATCAAACTCAATGGAACTGCTCTCAGAGTGAAGGCATTGGAAAGCCGAGGTACTAGAGACAGATATTTGGTCAAGGATGCTTACTCGCTATATAAACATGCGATGTCAGGTTGTAAGAGATGAAGCATAAGGGTTGTTCAATGTTGGCCAGGATGGCTGTGAGGTAAAATGGATCGATCATACTATGAGGCACTATAAGGCTCAGATGTCTGATGCAAGAGGGTATCGATGTACTGGAGTCACAAGAGTGAGGCAGGCCAGTAGGGTAGCCTTGCGTTAGTATTACAGACTTGGAGTCAAGACACAGCCGAGGATTACAGAGAACAATATGAGTAATTGGTTCTGCGGAGGCAGATTAGTGGAGCTTGGAGTGAAGACTGTTATGTTGAGACACTCGAGCAAAATATGAAATAGCCTTGATCGGATATCAGGGTCCTGCTTGGTAGCATCTATGGTTTGCATTGGTATGGGACAATGCAGAGTTATGAAGGCAACTTGTTAGTACTCGGCATTGGTGCAGTGTGGTAGGATCCGAAGGCATAGTGCTGGAGAGAAAGGTGGAGATACCATAAGGCTGCAAGGTGGGTATGAAGCAAGGTCAGGCATTAGGAGGTGAGTTGCCAGAGGGGACTCATGTAGAGGGCCGCTCCGAGATCCGGATGGATAGGAGTTAAGCCTTGGAGGCAATCGAAGGAGAGCCATCTCATATTACTAGTAAGTGGATCATACTTTGGTGGAAGAAGTGACCACTCTCGGATTGGAGAATCGGGAGTAAAGCCTTGGAAGATTCCGAGGAGTGCCACAAATTTCAGTGAGAGTTGATAATTAGAGAACCGCAATGTGCTTAGAGGATGTAGTGGCCGCTCTCAGATGGTAATCGAGAGTCAAGCCTTGGATGGGTCTGAGGAGTGCCATGAAGTTGGAAGGTTAGATGATTAAAGATGTATGACAGAAGCAGAAGCTAATGTCAGGATTGAAAGTAGTTGGGTTCTGTGGAAGAGTTAGTGTGGTGTGGACGATGGATTCTCAGTGGTGGAGGAAGGATCGAGGACATCAAGGCCATGGGGCTCTGACTCGAGGAACCGTGATTGCAGAGACTGCATGGAAGTTTGGTCGAGGTGACCAATAGTCAAGAAGTGGTTTGGACGTCGACGAGGGCATCAACAGCTTGAGTGGGGGAGAATTGTCACAGGCTTGTCACAGGGGGTGCCAGCATGGGCATGGCATGGTGTTGCGAAAGATTTTGGCTTCGCTAGATTGCAACCTAGTTCGATACTTTGGAACCCTCGGGATGGAAATTAGGCGGATGCCTTACCAAGATATTGAGAGGTGCAATGGTTAGACAAGGTGCGGCATAGCCATGGCATAATATCCAAGGGCTCGGGATGCATGATATTGGCATGGCAGTGGACCACCAGGACACTTATGGATACTCAAGAATTCCTCTTGGTTTGAGGGGCATGGAGCTTTAGTCGCGTTCCCGACTCTTCCATAGCTCGTAAGAGATGGGTCCATCGTGGCACAATTGCGGGGCAATGGTGGTGTCACGCCCGAATGGTCTTATATGGAGGCATTCGGGGCAATGCTGGTCGGACAAGCTGGCCACATTATGTGGGATGGAGATTTTCAAAAGATCTTATCTTCGAAGAATTGTCCGAGCTACTCTATATGTTCTTGATTTCTATGATGGAGTGAAAAGGCGATGGAGAACCAGTCAAGCAAGGATATGGCCTATCCAAATAGGTAAATCTCGTAAGCATCGCAGGAGAGATGTTTTGCAGGGATCCACAGAAATCGGTCAGCCATGGAGTACAAGCATGGCTTATGAAATATCGATCGGATATATGTCTTGAAGCTGGGCCAAGGATCATGGACGGCCAAAAAGGTTGTGCCAAGGAGAGGGCAGCTTGATGCAAGGATTGCCGGTCGGATATATTTACTTGATGAGCAAACTTGGATGCTAGCATCATGGCAGTGCACTAGATGCGAGCAGGCCATAGACAGGTGTTGGGCGATATGGTCATGAACCTTTGAGATTGTGGCAGTGCACAGTGATGTGCAAGCAGGCCGAGAATATTGTCGTACGGTATGACCATATATAGGAAGGTATATCGAGGATGCAAGATCGGGATCGTGACACAAGAGCTTATAGAAAAACTTGGATAAAGAAATCTGAGAGGGCTCGGATGTACGCGATCAGCTGTAGCTTCGAAGAGCTACAGGGCATGTCAGCATGGCAAGTTTAGCTGGGCGGCACTAGAGATGGATTGTCTAAGCCTCATGCGTTGTAGTGGCATTGCATGGTCGTGCCGTAGGGATTTGGTCTGTGTGGTACTGAAGGGTAGCTTGGTGGATTGCAGATCAGTGCACGGTGGTTTTCATGACACGGAAGTATGCTATGAATAGAGACATCTTGGGTGAGCAATACTTGGCTTGAAGCGCAAAGCCTAAAGTTGGCACAGAAGTGCCAAGCTACAGAGCGCTTTTGAAAAGAGTTTATGTTGTGCCACAAAGGTGCGCATGAGTATTGCAGTCGACTCGAGGGGTCGGGTTGCTTGTGGGCACTTGAGGGTGTTGCAGGTGTTCAATGTAACAAAATTGCTAAACAGGGGCATAGAGGTGTATGCTTAGCTTATGTGGCTGGACTACTACGTACTTATTAGTATGTCCGAGAAAAGAACTCAGGAGGGCTGGCCTTGGTGTATGGTATACCGGAGCACCGCACGAATGTTTGGATAAGAAAACACTCACCTCATGATAAATCGGCATAGCCAAGTCGGTGTTTAACGGAATCAATTCGTTTCCTCAAAGATATTCGTCATTTGGCAGAATTACTTCTCACACTACTCGGTACTCAATCGATTATTTATTTGGAACTTTGCCAATTAAATCTCAATCAAGTCGATATTCAGCCAACCTAATCCGATTTTTTGGAAATATTCAGCACCTACCTAACTACTTTCTCGAATTCTCACCGATTATCAGAATCGATGATGGTTATCCAACAAGAGAATCAACTGCTCTTAAACATGATGCATAACAATTACCCACGAATGGCCCATTACTTCGTATTAACAGTGATTAATGAGGTAACTATCTTCCAAATATCATAACTCCCACGTCCCAACTCCAAAGTGTTTAGAAATAGAAGTTACATGGTAACAGCATTTCCTATTCTATAAATGTCGGTAATCTAAAGGGACCTGATAAGCTTTTCCTTATCATAAACTTTCTGATTACAAGCTCTGGCTTTTATCTCAATCCATTTTCTTAAGTTGTTCTCTTTCTCTGGCTGACTTAACCATCGGAGGGTCTCCCATTGGACAACTTTCGATAAGAGGACTTTTCTTTGCAGGTTTCCCAACACTCGCTGCGTGGACATACACCTCAGTTCCAAGCCGACTACTCCACCAGAGGAAGACCGCAACGATACCAATTATAAATAGAAGACACCACATCAAATCTTCCTCAAAATAACCGGTACTTATAACTTATTCAAAGAGATATTGTTCAGTCTGTCAGCATAACTGCAATGTGACTACACAACCTCTTTTTTTTTTTTTTTTAATGCCCAGCAAATTACCTCTTCTTGCTACCATATCATATGATCTTTTCAAATCATGGAACACAAGTATCACTTCCCAAGAATTCAAGAAGAAGGAAAAGGAAACTTGTGAATCAATCTATGGAATCCTGGTTCATAACCGGATTATTTCAAACAAATTATAAAAAAAACGCTCAAATCACGAAGTCAGCACACGCTATGTATTTGCAATTTATAAGGCCAACCCTACTGCTCACTAAGCCAAGAAGCGCATATCTCAGATTATTTATTGCACATATCAATAGGTATTCGAAAATAATGGATTCAGGAAATCCACCATTTCTATTAAGACAAATAATATCCAAACAGGAAGTCTCTCATTCAGAACAATCAGGCGCATCCAGAGCGAAGAACAAAAGGAACGAATGGTTGTCATATAAAGAAGAGAAAGAAATAAAGGAACGCATGAGGGGCGAAGAAAAAGGAAAGAAAGAAAAAAAAAGATCAAAGAAGTTGTCATCAGAGAAGGAACCCGCTTACCCGAGGGGGCGAGCGGTTCTTGGATAAGAGGTACTCCGACGAGGCGGTGGCGGAGATTCTAACGCGAGCGGCCCTCTTCCGGTCCGTCGGCCGCCACAGAAGAAGGGAGGGGATATGAGGAGCTCGCCGCTTCTTCCCGAGAGGAGGAAGGGCGGAGGCGTCGGACGAAAGAGAGACATGATAGTAGACGAACGCCAACGGAGCCGCCGCCATGGAGAATGGGAAGAAAATAGCCGTTACCAGTGGTGGCGGTGGTGCCGGGGCTTTCTCTCCTTTTCTTTATCCAGTTCGGCCCATCACAGACCATCCCTCTTCTTCTTACTCTCCCCGTTCCATTTATCCGATTCCTCATATTTTGTTTTACCGCTCCTCGTGATTTGGGCAGTACCCTCCCGAGGCGAAGCGCTCGGGCTAAATTCTCGTGGAATATGAGAAATTGTTTGTACACCACGGGCAGCGTAAAAACTACACCATTTGGGCCGCAGGTACTTTTTTTTTTTTTTTCAAAATTTTAAATAATATTTTTTTTGATAAAATTATAATATCCTATCTTTATATTATAATATTTTATAATAAAATTATAATTTTTTATATAAAATATCATATTTTTTAAAAAATTATAAAAAATATTTTTATTATTAAAAATTTATAAAATTTTTAAATAATAAAAATATTTTTTTTCATCCTGTAATTAAATTATAATATCTTATATAAAAAATTATAATTTGACCATAAAATGCCATATATAATATGGCATGAAATATCATAATTTTTTTTAATAATAAAGAGTTTTTTAATTTAAAATTTTAAATAAAAAATAAAGTTATATATATTAGATGTATATTCAAAATTTTTAATAATAAAAATATTTTTTATAATTTTTTAAAAAAATTATGATACCGAAAGTCCTGATGTAATAATATAGATATAAAATATCATAATTTTTTAAAAAAATAAAAAATATTTTTATTATCCAAAATTTTAAATAAAAAATAAAATTATAAATATTAATAAAAAGTGGTGGTTAAGTAAGAATGATAGTGGTGGCTGAGTAGCAGCCACGGTATAATTTTTCTACGCATACAAAGAATTTCCGGTGGTAGTTATATATTACAGCGGCTAGCAAATAAAGGTCTTTTAAGTCGGTCGCGGAGCCCAGCTCAGTCTATGGTCTTGGAACGGAAAAGGGCCGACTGTACTTTTTTGAAGCACGTTCATACTCCATGGAGGGCTATGAGCGCATATGAGCCCAGCAAAGTCCATGGGCTAGCAAGGGAAAGGCCCACCATTTTTATCGGAGCCCGCCCATACTCACATTGAGAGCTACGAAAACCTCGGATAATATTGCCTTGCCTTGTACGTGGAATCGAGCAGTGCGCTGCGTAAAACTCTGCCGTTTAACGCTGATATTATTCTCTGAAACAGGGTGATTAGTTGCGGCTAGCGAAAAAATTAAAAGTAAAACCAAATCCCCTAATATCCTCAAAAATCATAATTAGAGATAAAATTCATTTGGATCTATTTCCATATCGAATCAATCCAAATATAAATATAAATTTAAAAACTAATATTTATATCCATATCCATATCCATTAAAGAAAAAGAAATATGAATATAGATAGATAACTATCCCATTTATATTTAAATATCTAAATCTACATATAATTCTATATAATTTTATATAATATTTATTAATTTTTAAAAATATATATATAACTATGTAAATATATCTTTAACTTGATTTATCATCTATACGATAATATTTTTAATTCTATAGTCATAAATTTTAATTATCTAAATTATATTTATAATTATATCCATACTTTCAGTACCCAAATTATATCTTTATCCATTTAAAATAAATATAAATATAAATTTTTATATCCAAATAATATTTATATTTATATCTATATTTATCGAATAAAATAAATATAGATATGAACATGCTGCTATCCGATTCTGTTCTAATCATAATTAATATTGAATAATTTTTATAAAAAAATCATAACTATCATTAAAAAAATCTAAATGAAATCAAAAAACTGAAAATTGCCTCTCTTCATGTTAGGACATGTGGCAATGTAGCTTTGGACGGCCCAAATTGACTGGGATGGGAGGGTAGAATTATGTAACAGTCATTCTTATGAAGTTAATAGTTTTGATTTTCACTATATATAAAAGATAATAAATATCAAGCATGTTTGATCTTGTTGGATTAAATTTCAAGTTTGGTGTCGGATTTGGCTTCGGATCAAGAAATTATCAAATTCATAACCAAAATTAAAATTAAATAATTTTTAAATTTTAAATTTATCATCCAATTTATCTCCATTTAATTTTGTTAAAATCATCCCATTCAAGTAGGGGATGGATAAAATATTCGGATATCCATCCCTATGTGAGATCTTGCTGAACCAATGGAAATGCCGTCGATAACTGGGAAAAAACTGTGAGCAAAGAGGTTTTATTGCCGAGTCTCTAATAAAACAAGAAGCCGCGACCAACTCGACGGTTGCAACTACATGAGGGGAGGAGCCAGCATCTTAGAAGTTTTGGTTGCCGAAAACACCCAAAGTCGGCTAAGAAATTAGGAGATCGGCATCATTATCGGTAGACGTGAAAAGCACGAAAAAAAAGCCTTCAACCTATCCAACATTATATATATATATATATATATATATATGAAGCTTTTTTATAATATTTTATTATAAAAATTATTTAAGATATTATATATTATAATTTTTATATTTTTTATTATTTTTAAAAATAATATTTATTATTATTTAAAAAAATTATTATTATGGGGATAATTTACTTGGACAATTTAGATCCCACGAAGTTACAACTTTGCAACTAAGAAAAATTCAGAGATGAAAAAATTATTATGATAAATTTAAATCTAAAATTTGAAAAAAATGATGATATCTCATAAGGAGAGTTCGCTCATAAATGAGCACCCCAAAAAAAGGCCGAGGTCATTAGAAGATCAAACTCCCAAAGCCGACCTCATGATGGCTAACCCCCCAAGGCCAACCTCTCACAGCTGACTACCTAAGGGCCGAAATCATCAAAAGACTAAGCTCCCAAGGCCAACCTCATGATGGCCGATCCCTCGATGTCGACCTTCTATGGCCAACCACCTAAGGGCCAAGATCATCAAAAGACCAAGCTTCCAAAGCTGACCTTCAATGGCGCACCTCTTGAAGCTGAGCTTTTGAAAGCTAACCTCCAATGGCCGATCTCATGATAGCCGACCTCATAAGGCTGAGGTGGAGCCGAGGCTAAGGTCATCAGAAGACCGAGCTCCTTAGGCCACCAACTTATTCGGCCACTTGGACGGTTGCCTAAACCTTCTGACAAGCTCCAAAATATGGGCCTGACGTTGCAGCCACACAACTAACAATCTGACAGACGCCCATAGCCAGCAATCTAGCAGGTGCCCATGGCCAATAGTTTGGTAGACGCCCATGACTAATAAACCAAACTACTTACCATAGTTTACAAACTAGGCTATAACAAACTTCGATGACCCTCTATATAAAGAGGCAAAAATGGGACCCTGAGAAGTATGCAAGGCTAACCTAAACTATTCAGCTCATTCTTCCCTCTTGCCTCTACTATGCTTAAAGTTGCGGCTAACTTAAGCATCGAAGGATCCCCCAACGTTGGAGAACTGCCAACGCGTAGACTTTCTTTTGCAAGTCTCCCCGGCATCATGGTCTCCTCCACATTCTAATGTCCACTAAACAACTATATCAGCCCCTTAGAGCCTTGATGCAATGGTCTAATGCTAGAGGAAGGACACTAAGCACCCCAACTAAGAAAGAGGAGGAATGTCATGCTGAAATCACTTTGCCACCTCCCAACGGCAGTCGACCCGATGGAGTCGAGGCCAAGTTGCTCAGCCATCCACTTCTAATGGGATAGGGAAGTAGATGCAATTGCCCATGGTCGCAGACCCCCAGTAATTCGGTAATTTAATACGATGAGTCCAGATCCTCACCAACATCGTCCAACATCTACAGCAAGTAGCGGAGCAGCGGCCACCTCTTGAGCCTGCTCCCTTAATAGTTTCATCTTGACACAATCACTGAGATCCATCCCTAGACCTCAAGAGTCTTCCCTATGGGATGCTTCGGTTGGCTCCAGTAGACCATTGCTCGCCATCCCACCATAGGTCCGTTGGCAGCAGACGACAATAGAGGTCTCCCACCTCCTCCGATAGAGACTTGATAGAGGGTTCCCCCCAGCTTGGGAAACCCCATCGTGGAGAGGATCTCAAGTAAAAAGTCTGCGAGATCGAGCATAAGCTGAGCCAGATCCAGGTGGACGATAGAGAGAATGAAGAGGCCAGGTCCGAGAGCCCAAGGAGGAAATGTGGCATCACCCCAAGAAAGGTGACTCTAGCAATCAGCCAACTGCTGGGGTCATCAATATAATCTCAAGCCTTAGAGGTGACCGGAAGGTAGAGGTCCAAGCCAAAGTGTCAAAACTGACAAGACGGGCAAAAGATCCTAACAGCACTACCATTCCTCAAACTTGAAATGTGGAAAAACTCTGGATATATTGATAGTAAGTCCCATGGTTATCTGATTTAATTAATAAAATTATTCTTTCTCAAATTCATACAAATCACAAAGATCAGATCTATACCAATACCACATATTTCAAGTTTCGGTTCTCAACCAATTGCTAAGCAAAAAATTGGCTAAAGGATATTCAGACATTAGTCTGAACCCCAATGGCTGAATCAGAAAGAACTAATCCTTTGGAGACACCAGGGCTCCGGCTTGGACCTCCTCAACTTAGTCGGTCGAATGACCTCTCGAAGACATCTTGGCTCAAGCTGAGACCTTCGAATAATAGTCGGCAAGATGCCGATAATGAATTATCCAAACCCAAGTCTAGGGCTTTCAATATTTCGAAGATATCTCAACTATGGTTAAAACCTCCAAAACTATTGATCAGCATGATACTAAGTACAAGAAGATATCATGACCTAAGTTAGGAGCTTCATAAAAGTATTTTCGATGGAGATAATCCTTTGGAGATCCCATCTAGCCAATTGATACTCCTCATCCATAGACGAGTCAAGTGACGTTCCTTACCCATGACTGAGTCGAGCAGAGATCGAAAACAATGACGATGGGGATAATCCTTCGAAAACTCTATCTGGCCGATTGACACTCCTTGTCCTCGGACAAGTTGAGCTGCGCTCCTCGCCCACGAGTAAGTTGAACAAAGGTTGAGGACGACGATGATCGAAATAATCCTTCAGGGATCCCATTCGATCGATTGATGCTTCTTATCCATCGAGTCGAGCAGCACTCCTCGCCCATAAGTGAGTTGAGTGGAGGACAAGGATAACAATGATGGAGATAATCCTTCGAAGACCCCATCTGGTCGATTGGTACTTCTTATCCACAAATGAGTCGAGTAGCGCTCCTTGTCCATGAGTGAGTCGAGCGGAGGCTGAGGATAACGATGATGGAAATAATCCTTCAAGGATCCCATCCGATCGATTGATGGTTCTCATGCACAGATGAGTCGAGCAACACTCTTCGCCCATGAGTGAGTTCAGTGGAGGCTGAGGATGACGACGGTGGGGATAATCCTTTGAAGATCCCATCTAGTCGATTGTTGCTTCTCGTTCACAGACGAGTCGAGCGGCGCTCCTCGCCCATGAGTGAGTCGAGTGAAGATCAAGGATAACAATAATGGAGAAAATCCTTTAGGGACCCCATCCGACTGATTGATGCTCCTCGTCTGCAGATGAGTCGAGCGGCACTCCTCACCCACAAGTGAGTCGAGCAGAGATCGAAGATGACGATGATAGGGATAACCCTTTAAGGATTCCATTGGTCGATTGACGCTCCTTGTCCACAAATGATTTGAGCAGTGCTCCTCTCTCACGAGTGAGTTAAGCAGAGGCTAAAGACGACGACAATAGAGATAACCCTTCAAGGACCCATTCGATCGATTAACGCTCCTCGTCCATAAATAATATGTCGAACGGTGCTTCTCTTCCATGAGTGAGTCGAGCGGAGGCCGAGGACGACAGTGATGGGGATAATCCTTCGAGGACCTTATTCGGTCAATTGACTCTTCCCATCCACAAACGAGTCGAGCGATGCTCCTCGTCCATGAGTGAATCGAGTGAAGGTCGAGGATGATGACAATGGGGATAATCCTTTGGAGATCTCATTCGGTTGATTGGTGTTCCTCATCTATAGACGAGTCAAGTGGCGTTCCTCACCAATGGACAAGTCGAGCATAAGCCTAGGATGACGATATTGACTTGGCAAGATTTACCACCAAGTTTCAATTTTTGCCCTATCTCGGATATTTCAACTTCAGGCCGACTACTTCCTCCATCTAAGTCCGATGACTTAGACTCGAAAGTGGGAGGCATCTATCATGGGGATAATCCGCCTAGAGATGTGACAAGCAATTAGATCCTAGGAGGTTACAACTTTGCAACTAAGAAGAATCCAGAGATGGAAGGATTATTATGATAGATTTAAATTTAAAATAAAAAGGAAGGTGATGGCTCATAAAGAGAGTCCACTAGTTTGTAAGCACCTCAGAAAATAATTGAGGTCATCAGAAGACCAAGCTCCCAAGGCCGACCTCATGATGGCCGACCCTCCAAGGCCAACCTTCCATGGCCGACTACCCAAGGGCCAAAATCATTAGAAGACCGAGCTTCCAGGGCCAACCACATGATGGCTAACCCCTCCAATGCCGACCTCTCATGGCCGACCACCCAAGGGCCGAGGTCATCAGAAGACCGAGCTCCCAAAGCCGACCTCCAATGGCCAATCTCTTGAAGCCAAGCTTTTGAAGGCCGACCTTGCAAGGCGGACTTCCAGTGATCAACCTATTGAAGTTGAGCTTCTAAAGGCCGACCTCCAATGGCCGACCTTATAAAACCAAGGTGGACAGCTGAGATCGAGGTCATTAGAAGACTGAGCTAGCTCCTCAGGCCACTAGCCTTTTCAGCCGCTTAGACAATTGCCTGAATCTTCTAACAAACTCCAAAATATAGGCCTAATACCACAACCCCACGACTAACAACTTGGTAGGTGCACATGGCCAATAGTCTAGCAGACGCCCATGACTAATAAATCAGATGGCTTACCATAGTCTATGAACTAGGTCACAACAAACTTCGATGGCCTTTATATAAAGAGGTAAAAACGAAACTCCCAAAAGATACGTGAGGCTAAGCTAAGCTACTCAGCTCATTCTTTCCTCTTTCTTCTACTATGTTCAAAGCTTCGGTTAACTTAAGCATCGAATAATGCACATGAACTTTCTTTTGCTGATCTCCTTGGCGTGGTCTCCACTGCATTCCGGCATTCACTTAACAGCCATATCAACCCTTCAGAATCCTAATACAATAATTATATTTTATTATTATTTTTTAAAAATAATATTTTTATTTTTAATTTTTTCTTTCACTATCTATCACTTCTCCGTGCCCTCCACCGGCTGTGGCTCCTCCATCTTCCTTCACCTATGTCTTCTTTGTCCTCTCCACCCTCCGACACCGCATTCCTCCGTCCACTCTACTTTGCTCTCGGTGGAGAGAGAGAGAGAGAGAGAGAGAGGAACAATTCAGTTCAGCTCCCGAGTCAATGCAGGACCGCGTGAAGGCCATGCGAGGGAGTATGTAGGAGCATCGCTAAAGGTGGGGTGCGGGTGTGGCAGCTTCTGCTGCTTTTTTGATGCTCCCACGTGTTCTTCAGCATCGCCGACTCCAGCCAGGAGTTTATTAAACGAGAACGGATCGAAAACGTCCATCAAAACATAGATGACCGCACGCATGTTAAAATACTAAAAAACAATAAATAAATTTTAAAAATATTTGAATAGTTTTGATAAGAATTATATAATCATTTATTTTTTGATGAACATTCCGAAATATGCAATATATCATGTGGTATTTTTAAGTATCGCAGAGTATCCCGTTTCTTGTTAAACGACGTAATAGGAGTTTTTAGTTCGTTTATTCCATTTTCTCCCTCCGATACCGTACCACCCCCCGCCGCACCTCCTCTAGCTCTCCTCTCCGACCGCCCTTCCCACCAATCCCGCCTATACACTGCTCCCCGTCTTCCCCATGCCGTCTCCACCGCTCCTGTTCATGCTCCACCAACCCCGACTTTAACAACAATACTAGCCTCCATTAAAAACATCCAACAATTTAGAGGATGATGATATATAGACGGACCTTAAATCTAATCCAGCCTGGATCCCGGCCTTTCTAATTCGACCTTCTTCATTCTATGCTCGCCGCGCAGCTGAAGAATTTCGACTTCCACTCTAAACCTGCCCATCAATTAATTGCACAGCCAAGTCGCTCCTCAGCTTATGTAAGCATCTAATCTAGCAGCAGCTTAATTTGCTTATGAGACTAAGTTCATCTCCACGTATGAGAAGTGTATCATGGGATGAGTAGCTCGTTTGTTTTGGAATTTGTTATTGCTATGATTGCAGGTGTTTATATAGTTTTTAGCGGGCGAGGGTTGTGTTTAGGGATTGTGAAGCGGTGTGATTGTGGGGCGATGGTGCATGTCTTGCTGAAGGCTATTGGGATGTATGGGATGGATTCTTGGCAAGGGAAAGGCACCTAGTAGTTGAGGGGATGGATGTATGGCGCCGAGGCAAGGAGGTCGACATCGTAAACAAGGATGAAGAAGGTGGAGGAGTGGAGGGAGTCGCATCGATCAATGGCAGGAGCAGTAAAGAAGCTACAGGGGAAGAGTCAAGACTGGTGGTGGCAGGGGCGGTCGGAGGTGAGAGCCAGAGGGGGCGCGGTGTAACAACGACAGAAGCGGATCGAACCCTGTTTTTAAAATTCATGAACTTTTTATATGACTGAGAAATTGATTTAAAACTAATGTTGCAGACTTCCGGAATGGGCTTGAGGTCGGCTAAATAGCTGGAGCTCCGCATCAAACACCGAACAATGTAAGTCCCTTATCGGAGGTTTTCCCACGAAAACCTTCGATGCTCAAATCAAGCATGGAATCTGAGCATAACGGAAGAGAGCAATGTCGTGAGTGTAGAGATACACTCGAGAGACTTATCTGAGGGTCCCCTATCTAAACGAGGCTGGTGGCCGCTACCATGATGATCACGCACGATGGTTTGCATGCATCCAGGGTTAGCTATTGTCCCGTAGTTTTGGGTGCACCATCCATGTCATAACTGTCGGATACTGATTCCAGACATATTTGCCACTGAGTATCTCGGACTGGTGCGCTTGTGGCCTCAGATTGGCTATAGCCCAGATGACATGGTTGACTTCGCCAATCCGAATTATCTTCAGTTCTAACCAATGTCAGATGGGATATTCCCTACATCAAAAATGGGTGCTGTGTTTGGTCTCTGGTCTAACTATAGTTTGGATCTAATGCACATCATAGATCATTGACTACATGTCTTAAAGAACTTGTTCCTCCCAAGACTAAATAGTTGCTGATAATCGCTGGTACATGCAGATTATGGGATGTTTTTATGTGACTCAGAAGTTATCTCTTTTCGTATTTAACCAATTGGGATTGATTGCTTGTACATGGTGTCAAAGGAGCTAGTCTTTTTCAAGACTTGTGATCACAAGATTTGCCGTCACCATGATCATAAAGATTGCAAGAGAATAAAAAGATATAGCTGCACTTATTGAAAATTCCATAAAAGGTCTCGAGACATTTAAGACTAGTTTTTATATTATTATTTTTTTGAAAGCTGAATTTTTAAATTATTAAACATCTATTATCGATCATGGACAATGTCCTAAAGATTTTCCGAAATAAGTTTCTTTACAATTTAATAGAATTCGGTCCTTATCTTAATATTTTTTCTCATTAGAACATGCTTGATCCAATTAGGGGTGTAGAGGTACTAGGACGCTAGCTCATTGTTCCTTTATTTTGCTCTTGTTCAGATGGCAAGAAGTAGCGCAAAATAAGTTACTGGATGTGTACCGAAAGATTAGGACTTAGTTTGGTTTCTTTATTTAATCAAGTATTTATTTTGGAATAAGTTTGGATGCTCCAACTGGCACTACGGCCGATTTGTGATTACATAATATATCTATTCCTAAATTTTGAAATTCCCATGCGGGCATTGCATACCTTTTGGGGATTTTCCCCAGGGAGTGATGGCCATTGCAGCCCAAATGGCGAGTTTAGAGAGTGACATATATGGCAATAACCAAAACTCGTATTGTTTGCTTTTAAGAGTACCATAGATAATAAAATTTTTATCATATTTTTTTTCAAATTTTCACTCTTAAAAGATATATTAGAATCAAATTTATACTTGTCAAGTTCTCTCTCTCTCTCTCTCTCTCTCTCTCTCTCTCTCTCAATTTCTTGAAAGTTAGGATTTTGATTAGTTGAGTTTTAGATTAATTAAATTTATTGAAATAAAAATGAGTTATACAGTAATAAATAACCTAAAAGATACTTTTGGAAACAAAAGGGTAGATTGAATCAAAATAGAATATTCTTCAAAGCCAAAAAAAATTGTTTTAAAATATATAGATTGTCAATTAGCATGCTAGGTTATTGCTTTCTAAAATTACAAACTTTTGAGGGAGGAGGAAAAGGAATTCTATAGATTTTTTTTTTCTTTCTATTTTATTATCAAGTTTGTTAAATAACTCTCTCATTATAATGTCAAATGGTTTGCAGCTGGCCGTGGTAAATAAGCAATTAGAAGTTTTTCTTTTTCTTTTATTCTTCTTTCATAAAAAAGCCCATTAACTTTCCATGAATAAATTCCAAAATGAAAAATGAGGACACGCTTGTGCCGCCATAATCATTCTCTCTCTTAGTTATATAAGACACGTCCAGGATAAGGGCATAGCCATACATCCCCGTTATGCGGTAACGATTCTTTATCGGTTGATGAAGTGCGAGCCACCCATCATATATAGACGCATGTAAGTTGTTGGGGGGGCAAAAAAAGGAAGAGAAATTTCATATGGAAAGAGATAAATATGCTAAATATAATTGGCAGAGAGAGAGAGAGAGTGGGGGGGGGGTCATTAAAATTGAAATGGGGGATCCTGGCGAGCTGTCATGAAGCAAAGTCTGTCGATTCTGGTCCCCTCCCCTTCTCTACCTCCATCTCTCTGCAAACGATAAATCACCTGGTGGCCTGCCTTCCATCGTGCCGTCCAGAGAGAGAGAGAGAGGGGGGGGGGGGGGGCATAAAAGAACCCCTTCACTACACCCGCTTGCAGGAAAACGGAGAGAGATTCTTGATTGATTTCATATATGCTCCATAATGTCTAAAGAATGAAGACCAGGAGAGGTTCCATCAGCGAGACTTTTGGTCCTTGTCTGGTGATAGTGGTGGTGCAATACTTGCAGCAATAAGACCAATACTGGACCGGCAGCCCACCATGACCGTCGGGGGGGTGGCAGCGGCGTCTGGGGATCAGGAGATCATAGCGTGGTTCGAAGGGGTGGCCGAGAACGCGGGTCTGGTCCAGAGGCAGACGCTCCGCCGCATCATCGAGCTCAACCACAGCACCGAGTACCTCCAGAAGTGGCTCGGCCGCGACCTCCGGGTCCAAGACCTGGACCCCGTCGCGCTGGAGTCCCTCTTCACCTCCTCCGTACCTCTTGCCACCCACGCCGACCACGAGCCCTACATCCAGAGGATCGCCGATGGGGATACCTCTCCCCTCCTCACCCAGGAGCCCATCACCATGCTCTCCCTCAGGCTCGTACCAATCGTCCGTCCCTCTCTAATTCATGTCCCATCTTCTGTTTTTCTATATTAGTATTCCATTGGGTCTCCTTGAAGTCAACTCTGTTTTTGTTTACTAATTTCTTTACGAGAATGAAACAGGACTTCTTCTACATGGAAACAATGATATCAGCTCCCTACTCCTCTTTGATCAATTAAATACCAACCCATATAAGTTTGTATTTGTTGTCTATTATAACTTGGGTTTTACTCTCTTTTATAATGTTCCTCTTTTTCTCTGCTGTTTCTTATGTTCCATTCTATTGTTCTGGTCTCACATGTGGTAATAATATAAATGACATCGGATATACAGTTCAGGAACCACCGATGGGAGGCCCAAACAGGTGCCCTTCACTCGCTTCACCTGTCAGTCAAGTCTTCAAATCTTTAGATTGGGAGCTGCCTATAGATCAAGGCATGCAACTTCAACAACAAAGCATCACCATCTTTCTTTCTAATTAAAGAACAGAATCTATTGATTGTTTTTTTCCTGAACCAGCTGTAACATCGTATAATGGCACGCTGAAATACCTCGTTTGTTATTCCCCACCGAATGAACTCCACAGGCTGTTTCCAGTAAGGGCTGGAGGAAGGATTCTGGAGTTCATCTACAGCAGCAAGCAGTTCCAGACCAAGGGGGGCCTCACGGTTGGCACGGCAACCACCCACTACTTCGCAAGCGAGGAGTTCAAGACCAGGCAACAGAGCACCGAGTCCTTCGTCTGCAGTCCCCACGAGGTGATCGCGGGGGGGGACTACAACCAATCCACGTACTGCCACCTCCTCCTCGGCCTCGCCTTCTGCGACCAGGTCGACGTCATTGCCTCCACCTTCGCCTACAGTATCGTCCAGGCCTTCACCTCCTTTGAAGAGCTGTGGGAGGAACTGTGCGAGGATCTCAGGGAAGGGACCCTCGGCACCAAGATCACTTCGCCCAAGATGAGGAGGGCGGTGATGGACTGCCTCACCCCGAATCCTTCCCTGGCTTCCAAGATCGAGAAGAAGTGCAGAGAGCTCGAGGAATCGAATTGGAGCAACCTCATACCCAAGCTGTGGCCCAACGTCAAGTACATCTACTCCATTATGACAGGGTCGATGCAGCCTTACCTGAGGCAGTTGAGGCGCTACGCTGGGGACTCGGCATTGGTTTGTGCGGACTATGGGTCCACTGAGAGCTGGATTGGGGTGAATCTGGAACCGTCCGATCCCCCGGAGACGGTGACTTTTACCGTGATTCCCAGCTTCTCTTATTTTGAGTTTATCCCTCTCTACACGCGGAAGGAGCAAGACCACAGCAGTTCGGTGGTAACTGATGACTTTGTGGAGGGTGAGCCATTGCCGCTGTCCCAAGTTAAAGTTGGGCAGCAGTATGAGGTTGTCCTCACCACTTTCACAGGTACCCCTCTCTCCCTCTCTCAAGCCCTTTTCTCTATCTCACACAAGCTCACAAAAATCTTTAAAAAAAAAAAACAAGTAAATGAAAAAGACATCCCTAATTGGAAATGTGCAACTTCTAGGAATTTAGGTGAATTTGTTGAGTTTGAAAGGAAGTGTCACATCGGTAACTTGCCCGATGTGCTTTTGAGAACGCCAACATGTTATGTCTGGCTTAGAAAGGGAGGAGGTGGAGTGCCATGGCCTCGGAAGAATTCTGTCCGTCTCACAATGTAACACGTGAAGAAGAACTGCTAGCACCTGCCATCCCACCTCTCATTTCTTAGTTGAGGGGACACATATCAGACCATGGTCGTCCGTAATCTTTTCTAATGTTATTACAAAGAATTACATCTTTTAAACTAGGGCTGGCATATGTAGACGAACGCACGGCCCCATGATATCAGGCTTTTTCTACGTGTACGGTGCGTTGGTACATGCACATGCACGATTTCAAAGTTTCCTGCCAAAGTAGAGTGGTTTTTTTTTTTAAAAAAAAAAAAAAATTCAATCAGAATCATCCGTATATCATAGAGTGCTGAATATTTTTAATGGCTATCATTAAATGAATAGTCGTCAAATAATGCATATCATATTTGACATCGTGGAATATCTTGTCAAGTAGCTGTCTATCTCTTAATCAATGATCGCTATCTATTGATGTACGGTAGAGGATTTTTTCCCTCCTTGGGTGAGCTGTGTACATTGGGAACAAGATATCGTGAGGCATGCGTTATTGCGTTTAGGTTGGTGATCCTTCCATGTCATGCCCTTATCTATTTTTAATTCCTTGTAGGCTTGTGCGGCTCTCATTCCGTGACCGTTATTCTCAGCAGACTGTCTCCACGCAATAGCGTCTCATGAAGTTAATGCATGCAGTATGTATTAACTGCGGCCAACCAAGTTGGCGTTCTTCTGTCTCATAATATTATATCAATAGAGGATTAACAGTTGAAAAATGGTTTGGGCTGTTGTATCTTAATTTTGTTCAGTAATATATCATTTTCCTTATAATAATTATAGAATAGATTTATCAAAAAAAAAAAAAAATATATATATATATATATATATATATATATATATATATATATATATATATATCAAGATTACTGTTATCATTGATTTCATGTTCTCAGGTATCTTAAACAACTTCCTTGCATTAAAATTGGTGTTGAAAACACTAAATCCAGTCTAGAGACTTCAGACACATGGTTCCTTAATTAAGTTCAGACCAGGCTAACTATCTCAAAAAAGATGATTAACAATCGAGAAAGTAACATTATTAGTAATCGAGATAGCGACGATAGCGCCAAAACCTCTTCCCTTGAACCAACCAGGATGTAATCTGTTTATCTATACCAAGACCATCGTGTTTTGTGGTTCTCCTCTTCCTATCTTGCTGGCTATACTTGTCACCCACCCTCCAAAATAAAAAAATGACATTATTGGGATAGGATAATGGCAGTACTGTTGGTAACAATTGTCTTCTTGCATTATTTGTGCCAGTTCCCACCACCGGTCCACCTTCATTATTTGTCGTTAATTCCTACCTATATGATGTACCTTCCAATCCACAGAATTTGTTCGTCTTACACCCTAATCGGTGGCCCACCATCTGGCTCGATCGTACTACCTTGCATCCTCCTTTCTACTGAGGGATTTTCTACGTTAATTTGGAAGCTAATCAATGACAGGATATCACACCCTTTTTTTCCAGTAGAAATTAAGCTTCATCCTATTCTTAAACTAGGTATACACTGTCATTAATTAAAAGGACCCCTTTCAGGCCTCTACAGGTACAGGCTTGGAGACGTGGTGGAGGTGGCGGGATTTTACAGAGGGGCACCCAAATTAACCTTTATTTGCAGGCGGAAGCTAATATTGACCGTGAACATCGACAAGAATACAGAGAGGGACCTCCAGATTGTGGTGGAGAAGGGGTCCAGTCTCCTGAGCCAGACCAGGGCCGAGCTGGTCGACTTCACCAGCCACGCAGACCTTGCAGTTCATCCAGGCCACTACGTGATCTACTGGGAGATCAGAGGCAAGGCCGACGACAGCGTCCTCAACTTATGCAGCCGGGAAATGGATGCGGCATTCACAGACCATGGCTACGTGGTCTCGAGGAAAACCGGCTCGATCGGGCCCTTGGAGCTTCGGATTGTGGAGAGCGGGACGTTTCGGAGGATACTGGATTACTGCATTGGCAATGGTGCTGCCCTGAGCCAGTTCAAGACCCCCAGGTGTACCACCAACCAGGTGCTGCTGAGGATCCTGGACCGGTGCACCGTCAAGATTTTCTGGAGCACTGCCTATGGGTGACTGAGATGGTCATCCCTCTTGGTGTAGCTCCAAGCGTGTAGCTTTTGGATCGATATTAGCATGCTTCAGTTACTATATGATTTATATATATTATCTATTTATATGTATAGGCATGGATCCTCTGCGGTGCATCATAGGTATGGTACGTTCTCATTCATGTGTAGTCATCCATCACGAAATGGATGATATATGCGATGCACGGTACCATACGGTGCATCATAATTATCGCAAAGGATCCACATGCTATATTGTTTATGAATGGACGAGGATCCTTGTTACTGTGCAATTAATGTCCAGATCCTTGAAGGCGTTGGGATTCATTTGGAAAGATGAGTTCTGATATATGCGGTCAGAACCCACCTTATCACCATTTCTCCTCCTCTTCCCCTTCTCTCTCTCTCTCTCTCTCTCTTCATCCTATATCCCGCATATGTGGAGCAAATCAGCCGAATCTATCAGCCAGGCAAACAAACATATCCTTTTCACCTCGAACATCAGGCAACTAATTAACGCATGTACAGAAGTACATAACCTTCCATTTGATTCAAGTCATAATTTCAAATAGCATTAACTCGAAATACAAGTATACCGAGTCCTTTTCCTATTTCACGAAACTATATTGAAATATCTACAGCATAAAAAGTTAAATTGTTTACATCGTTTTTGTCTTAGTCATTCGTTAAATCGGCATCAGATGAGCACTGAGACCCATATATGGGGACCCAGCAACCCTGATGTTAATTGTAGGGAGGGAAATACCGTGCACTGTGGGCGGTGTAGCCCGTGTGCACCACCCTTGGTGATTAGTTTACTTGCAGGGTTGAAAGAAAAAAAAAATATTTTAGGGGCACCACGCTCCGGCTCCAGCAGGCGGTGCACACGTGTATGTACAAAAATTTTTTCAAGAAATATCTATATATTCAGGACTAGCGCACAGCTCCATCCCTTAAAGTCGGAAAATATTTTGCTCATCGTGGCCGGTGAGCTTGATCGCTCACCATCCACGGCGATTAGCTCACGCATGAGCTCGGATGGAAAAAAGCATGATATCTCATTAAAAAAAAAAAAATTCTATCCAGATCTGTGTAGGAGTCAATCATGGACGGTGAGTGTGGAAGCTCACGGTCTGCAGTCAGCGAAGCATTTTCGTCCCCTGAATCAATGTGATGGTCCAGGAATAGGTTCAACAGCCAGGCCGTTATTCGCGGGCCACCAGTGTCCACCACCACCCCACGTGAAGCTGGCCGCGGCCCATATATGTACGATGATCCGTTCTTACGTTTTTGACGAAAGGACGGCGTCGATCCCACCACATAGTTCAGTGGTAGCCCACCCGGGCCATCCCTTGCTCCCCAGCCCCGACGCGTATGCACTACGGGCGGGCCAGGGAGCACTCGAGGGACCGCAGGGGAGTGTGCTCCGGGAGCCTTCAACGCGTCTCAAATCTCTCCTCACACCAAGAGAGGGGTCGGGTGAGCCTCTGGGGGTGTCTCAGGGAAGCGGGTGCTCGGCAAGACACCAACGCGTCCCAATCTCTCCTCCCACCGGGCATGTGAAATTTTTACAGCCGGCTTTGGCGGATCGTGTCTAACTGCTGTCCTTTATTATCCGTAAATCTGGTCAGACCCATAGGATACCTTTCTCCCACTAGGACGGGGCATCCCTCAAATCTCTAGCCCACTGGACACACCAGAAATTTAGTGCCGGAGAAAATTGTCCTGCGAAGGCGCTGCGTAATAATTAACAAACCAGTGAACCACTATTCCACGTAAATCAGATAGGGCCGTGTTTCACTGTATCAAGAAAACTGTAACGGTTCACCTGTTTCAATAGCAGAGATCTATGTGGTTTGTCGGTATTGGATACATTCGATGGTCATTTGACGAACCGTATCAATCTCATACTGTTGTTTTTAACACCAGATTCTGCTTTTATTTTTCAGAACTTCCCTGCACACTATTGTACCATCTGCTCATTGGAAAGGAAGTTTATGTTCCATCTGCTCCATCTGTATTCTGTCATTGTTCCATTCTTCTCTAAGTTCGTGTCACGATCCTGCTCCGTAAAAGATTCTTAAGAATAAAAGCAGGGTGGCCCCTTAGCCTCCTATTTCACTCAAAAAATAATAATTTTCAGATCTTGAAAATTGAAACTTTATCCCCTTTTTTTTTTTTTTTTTTTTTTTAAACATCACGGTATTTTCTTTTTCTTTTTTATTTTTTTTTGTGTGCGGGGGAAGGGTGGGGATTAGGAGAATGGGACGCCCAACTCGCCATTATTCAAGAAGCAGCTGCAGCACTTATTTCCTACCGCCCTGTTAACATGCTACCATTTACTGACGTAGATATTTCCAAGTTCAGAGCCTCAGCAATAATAGCGCTGCCGTTGCTATCATGAACCACTGCTAATAGCTTTCAGTGAACCATCAAAATCAATTTTGATCAAGTGGAAGAGGGACACCAAGGACACCCGATGCGGACGCAAATTCAGCTGAAATTGAAAATTCACGAGCCAAGCCAAGAGACAGATAAGCTAATCGCTTACAAATCGACCAAAATGTATTTGTTTTTTTCTTTTTAAACGGAGAAACAAAAGATCTTTCATTCCTTGCTTTCCAAATCTGCCGGGAGACACTGACCAAATATGACCTTAGTTTACCATCTCATCTCCCACGTACCTAAAGATTATCTGCCATTGAGAATTTGATAGATTGTCGAACATCACCAATTATAGGATCCTTGAGGTGTCCGCTGGAAGTTGGACAATATTGAATTCATCCACAAACAGTTTTACATAATGGACGCGCATCACACTCTATTTTCACCAGAACCGCTTCACCCATGCAAACAACTCCTAGTCACAGAAGCACAAATACACGAGCGTAGTCGTGCAAGACTAACAGAGGGTCCACCATCATTGTATAGATACGAACTAGCAAAATTTGAGATGAGCATAAAATCTCACCCTAATCCAATTAGGCAAATACAAAGGAGCTCAATAGATACACAAACATGAAATGTGAAAAAACAATAAAATCTTTATTATAAAATCTCATAAATTCTTGCATGACAAAAAGCATGCCAACCAAACAATACTCAGATGTTACTACACTCAACGATTTACAAATAAAAACAAAGTACCAGTTCAATTGAATTTGACATCCTTTCTTCTATCCATTCCTAAATCCAAATGCTAGCAAGATAGTATTCAGCCACCAAGTAAAAGAAAAAGGAAAACTGTGCATGGTCTACAACGGCTATTCACAGATGCTGCTGGTGAATACCCTTCCTCTTCAATAAATTCCTAGCATCAGCCAATCAACAGCGCTTCAATCCAATGAGAAACTTGAAATAAAATGGCCTTCTAGAAAACCTTCTGAATAGAAATACAACAAATAAATTTAAGGCCGAAACACCTCCATGACTAGCTAAGCACCTTCTAAGTTGCACCTTGGTACCAAAACACAGATTCCAAGGGCTAAAGGGGTTGACTGTTAAGGCCCAATAAGTCAGCAACAAGCAAAACTGCATGGAAAAAGAACGAAGGGCTACACATTGAACAGATAATTCAAATCTTCTACTGTCAGACGAGTCTGGCGGGAAACTGATTCATCTTCTCCAAATGCAGAAGCCACCATTTCCCTCTTTTTTTCCTAGAAAAAAAAATGATTTATACATGATTACCACCATAAAAAATAGAATGGAGTAAAGAACCTATCAAGGGCCCATTGGCCTGATCAAATATTGTTCGATCAAAATGGTAGCCATATCAATTATCTTCTTGAAAACAAATGGCATACTTCCAAAAAATGCCAGTATCAGTAGTAATGACAACATGTATTGGGTTGTGATAATGACAATCCATGTTAATTGCACTCAATTATGGAGTGCTGCCTTTGGTATTCCATGCTAGTGAATAAGCATCTTCATCAATCTAGTTAGCCTCATCACATATTCCACATAATAGAACAGGAAAGAAAATGTAAAGAAAGATAAGAAACATGCAGAAGATACCTGGAGAGCTAAGATGCGGTCCTCGACTGTGTCATTCACCGTTAAACGAGACACAGTGACAGGACGTGTCTGGCCAATTCGATGCGCTCTATCAATTGCCTGGTCTTCGGTTGTAGGATTCCACCATAGATCTAGGAGCAGTACATGGCAAGCTGCCACCATATTCAGTCCAAGACTTGCCGCTTTCAAAGACATGATCATCACAGTTACCTAAAAAGTAATAAATTAGATGGAAAAGCACATGGCACAAATCAGATTTAGATTCAGAGAAAGAAATTCTCTTAAGTGGAAATATTTCACAGGCAAACCTCTGGAATAGTGTTAAAGTCTTTCACAGCTTTCTCCCTAGCAGCAACAGACATTGTCCCATCAAGTCTTCTGTACTGTATACAGGAATCTTTTAGTGGAATTTCCAACAAATCCAGCATCGAAGTCCACTGAGAGAAAACAATGGCCTTTTCCGTTACTTGACCAAGTGAACCTTCAATTGAGTCAGAATGTTTTCTATCGTTTCTACCAATAGGACTCGTTGGAACAGTATTATCCGCATTTTGTACAGAGCCAATGGCTACATGACTGGAGTTGTTGAAATTACTAGTTGACAAGGAATACTCAGATTTAGGCAGTGATTGCAAAATCTCCAGAGCAGCTTTTATTTTAGAAGAACCAGAAGGTGAATGATTCCCACACAGCTTAGTTGTATCTACTGATTCAGGACCAGAATCCCTGGAGCAACATGCATCGCCAGATTGATCACATAGAGAGCTTCTTAATGTCCCTTTTGAAAATACTGAAGCAACATCAAGTCGGACATTGCAGTGGGCCGAGGGACAGATATTATCATCCCCTGTAAGATGCTCACAGATGCACTGCTTGCAGAAAACGTGCCCACAGATAGTAACAACAGCATCTTCAGGTAGATCCTGCAGATATTGCAAACACCGTTGAAAAAAAGGGGCAATGAATATATTTGCATTCCATTACCAAGAACATCAATCTTCCAAGCAAAACATCAACAAGAACAGATTTTTAAGGCGGTGACAGGATAATAATTTAAAGAATTTGATACAAGCAAGAAAAATAGCACAGAAACAAATTCACTAGGTTAGCAAGAAACACTTACAAAGGGCAGAAAATACAGGCTTAGGTGACATAAAAGAAATTCTAATCAGCAGAGAGAGAGAGTGAGAGGAAAGCAGGGAGAGGGAAGTGGAACGAGATATAACCATGTTGTTGCTAGTCTTAGACGTATCAAAATAAGCACATTCAAAACCAGTGTTCACCATCTCAAAATCGGACAAGTACCATGCCTGTAGTGTCGGTACACCTGGCATGAGGATTAGTTCGGTATATGGAGTCTCAATTCAACACTGGCATGATATGGTATTGCCCAGCATGGGGCAATATGCCTATGGCAAACCTTGTTCCAAACAACAACTGCAAGGAGATACTAAAGAATGTCATTTTTTCCAAGGGATGTTACATTCTTCCTGCAGCTTCGAGTAAGACTTCAACAAATACATAGAATTTACTTGCTTTGATGTCTCATTCATAGAATCACATGATTCGTGCTTCCTTAAAATTTCTAAAATATTACTAGTCAACAAATTTTTCAAGTGTTTAATCACATCATGAGCGGCCGATTAATCTTTATCAAGAATTAGAAACCTATAACGATGAAAAAAATTTGTTGCAAGTCCAAAAGCCAATATCTTGTAGTTGCATTTTTGCCATGTTTACTTCAACTTGATGTAATGCTACATCAAGTGGAGGAACTTTAACAACTGTCTTCAATGTTCTTTCTATTAGCTTTCTCTCCCATCATTTCCTTTAACTTCCTTTGTGAACAAGCATGACATTCTCGCTCTCTACACATACAAACCAAACATAAAATTAAAAAGATATTCCTCATCATGACTCACATTATGGAGCCAAACAGGAGCATGCATTCTCAAACATCTGGACTTCACAATAATTTCTCTCGCGCACATGTGTGCCATGTTCGTAGACAAATACAGAGCCACGCATATATATATATATATATATATATATACATGCATCCAGACATACGCATACACATACACATATATATAAACACATGAATATAAAGAGAACCTCTATGAATCATGAACACTTAGCATGAACAAGTAGTGCACCTCCAAGTTAGTTCATATAAATTAGCTTAAGTACCAACTTATATCATACCCAATTCTACCTAAGCTAATCGCCTGATTCACACCTTACCAGCACTCTACTATTGAACCCAATAATGGTTTGGGTTAAGTTAGATAAAACCTAGTGAATCTGTGGGCTATATGATTTAGATTATGAATTGAGGGCTTTAGGGAAAAAATGATTTAAAACAATCACCCAAACACACAGAAAAGAGGTTTCCACAACTATGAAAGTACTACTAACAGTGAATCACTGAGGCTATCAGATGCAAGAACATTATTTATATTTTTTCATGTTATATTAACTCAGGTTAGTTCTAAGGTTGGCCATACCACCCCAAACCGCTTGATTCAGGAAATAGTGAACTGAACCAATGGAGAACCGAGGCAGTTCACCCTATTGGCTCAGTAAACAGGCCAAACCCTCACCAAAGACCTCCTTCCAGTCCAAAAGATGCCAGGTTCAAGAGAAGCCCAAGCCGGTCTGATCAAATAGGCCACCCCCATCCCACCATGTCACAATCCAACCCTCCCCCCCCACACTCCCTGAAACCCTTGCCTCTCTCCCACCTCCACTCATTGTCACCACTGCCACCCTCCTCCTCCTTCTGGCCTTTCTCCTACTCCCCATCCTTCCTCAGCTACAGCCGCCAAACCTAAGTGACCAACCAATGCTGGTAGGTTGGTAAACCTACACCTCTAAGTATCTCTCCGGCCTCTCCACGAATTGACATACACCTCCAAGTGAGCCCCCCCTCTTCTTCCTCTCCAACCCTCTCCCTCCTCATAGCTCCAGTACACTGCGGTTTGGTATGGTATGGACCGTTACCATGCCGTACCAATTGCTAGCCAGCATGCCTATCGACACCAATTCTGCCATCTTTGGTTAGTTCATCATAAGATTTTTTTCCTAGTTGGATCAAGTTGTCCAAACTCTTGACCTAAACCAAAACCAACTTGATGTGATTGGCATTCACCAAAAGCTCCAATATAATTCGAGTACGTCATGTGCTAGATTCAACCACATACCAAGTTGGGCCAGATGTTGTTTGGATTAACCCAACTGAAGCCATATCTTGAACTAAAAAAGAGTGAGACCATGATAAAGCTTTAAAGCTAATTAAATCATGGCATCTCAACCTGAAATTTACAACTTGTTATTTTGTTGGCGTGTGCTACCCAAGCCCAATCAAAGTTCACTAAATCCTTGATTTGCTAGCCTACACCCAATCCAAGTTCATAGATTCAACCACACAATGAATCGGAGAACTGAGTCAGATCACATTAGAAACAACTCAACCAGAGTTGCACCATTTCAAGCATAAAAGTTCCATTTATCAATTAGTTTTAAATAAATAGATCAAAAAAATAATTAACAACAAGCTTGATCAGCCATACCTGAAGTTCGGTACTATCCTTGTGCTGAATAAAAAATCCAATCAACAATGGAACAGTTCCCTTGAAACTATTATCAAGTCAAAGATACATAGCAAGAAAGCATGCATGCATGATTTTGTGCACATGCATACATGCTTTTTTCCATTGGGAAATTCAAAATAATGCATGTCTTACATGGATCAAAACTCCAAATACGAAAATACCATGGAAAGAGCATTCAGCAAAAGAAAATCATCTTGCGAAATTAACTGACACTTACATTGCAGATTGTACAGATTGTCAAACAAGTTTCTAAACATTTCGAGAGATTTTCTACTCTCTCTCTGGGAAGTTTCTTTGCCATCTCCATAGAAGACCTCCAGATGGAGTCAGAATCATATTCTTTTACTAAAAGAGGATGATCACAAGCCTGCCGAAGCCGCAAGAGCATAAATAAAATATTCACATAATTTTGCTTGACAGTCCCAGCTGCTGCATAAACCTAAGCAAGAAAATATTAAGTCTATAGAAAATTCAAATTCAGTCTTACAAATTTATACGGAAACTAGACCATTGGTTCATGAGGACTAAAAACTACAAAACTTTGATAACAATGAAAATAAAATTTTTGGCCCCCAGAGAGAGAATAAATGCACAAGGCAGAGTATAAGAACTCTTCACAACAAATTGCATAAAAGCATTTGAAACCTAAAGTTTAACAGCCTTGCTTTCTATTTGCACGCTCAACATTAGCAGTAGTCAAGTCTATCCAAATCCTAGATCGATTATACGAAACTATCAATGACCAGGCATAAATTAAAATTCAGTTCAATTATATGTTCAGAAAAATATTGGCCACCTTGAATTGTTCTCGAGATTCAACTTCCAAAGCGGAATAAAAGGCCCGTTCATCCTTTGAGAAATCCACCTTCTTTAAAGTGACCATCTTTGGAGGCAACATAATAATTGGTTTTCCATCAATAAGTGTGCCTATAAAAGAATTTACTGAAGTTAAAAAGAAGTTGCAGAATAGGAAACATAAAGCAAATCCAAAAGTCCTCCTTTGACACCACATACATTATTTTTTAAAAAAATGATGCAACCACTTACACAAAGAATGGAGTAAGCTCCATATGAAAGTTGACAATTTTATGAAGCAGGAAGGATATTATAAATGGGGCAGATACACCTAACCTTTCTGTCAGCATGATGGCAACTATCTATAGAATCATTAAGTTGTGATGATATCAAAAAGTCATATAAGAGCTTCTCCTTAGAAAAAGACCAAAAATATATAAATGTAGGTTATGCAAAGATAACTTTGCTTCAAGGCTCTTGTGAAAGATATTTGGATATACATTAGCACTCATGTTTCAGAAAACACATTTAATACGTTACTTTGGTAAACAATGACAAAGATATAGCAGCTCTAATCAACAATATGAAGTACATGGAATACATGGAAGGCCTTACTAATGCACCAATTAGACACCCAAATCAACAGGTGACACTTATAACAAGCTCAAAAAGGTCAAGGATTTCAAGATCATGTTCAGCATGTGCTATTCGCAGATAGTGCAGTCTTCGCCAATAAAGTATACAAGGTTGAATATTATACTGAGATGGTACAACAATCAAATCAAACTTTATACCAAAATAAAATTCATGAAAACCAAATTGGTCAAAAATCATTCAGAGATGCAATTGAAAGATACAGATAAGAAATTTAGGCAAATAGATAAGTATAAACACACCTTCGTAACTAACACATACCTCAACCAAAATGCTAACAAGAATTTATAAGAATAGTCATCTTGTACAAATCAAAACGTGAGGCATTGAAGAAACAATGAAAATTAAAACATAATTTCGGCAAGGAAAAGATGAGGGAACTATGAAAAATAGAATAAATATCCAATGGAGAAAGCTTAATAATAGTAATAATATTACATCCCTAGGGTTAACTTTTTAAAATGTAAGACAAATCCAGAGGCCAAAGAGGGGCCTAATGGACGTTTTCTAGAAAAAGGAATCCTCATGAGAAGCCAAAGCAGAGAACTCTTCATCTATTAGAAGCTCAAAGTAATACATGTTTGTGAACATGTGTTACCATGTCAATTCTTGGATGCATGAGACAGGAATAGATTTCAATAACTATGTTTAGAAGTATTGCTAGCAAAGCGCAGTTTATAAATGAAGCTTAAAGTTGGAAAAGCAGAAGGAATTTAAACAAACATTAATAGATAAAAAAACAACAATGTGATAGCATCCATATAGCAGAAATTAATTAGATAGGGCATGATGGCTCATGAAGCAATTAAATACACTTTATTGGTTGTGAAATGAGGACAAACTTTTGAGTTGCTTCCAGAGATTCAAAAGGATATCACACATTCTCTGAGATATTCTGGAAGTTCAAACCACTTGGTTCTAAGAAGTTTGTGAGTTGATAAAAAAGTTAAACAGTGACCAGATTTACCAATTTTAACAAAAGTTAAAAGGATACTTGAGAGAGAAGAGTTTTATCTTTTTTTTCACAATATAATGCATGATCACATAATTAAAGAAACTTGCATAAATTTGCAATATTGAGAACAGAAACCATGTCTTTCACATGCAACCAGACACATTCCTAGGCCTAACTCTTCATCAATAGCACTTTTAGGCTTCCCCATCAATATTTTAATCATCATCCACATCAAAAGCTGTCAACCTGAATGTTTTATACCATTACACTAAGCAAGTGAACATCCAGCAGGAAAACAAAAGATGGTTACCAACATATTCATCTCATATGCTTTTAGACTTGTGTAGAAATTCAATAGTTGAGATAGTTTTTGTTTCAGAACAAACAGTAAAGCACCATCAATGCAGACAAACAATTCAAAAAAAATTGTATGGTTGATAATAAAAATATTTACATGGATTTTCCCATGCATGACATCCTGCAGTACCACACGTCCAATTCAAATTCAAGCATGAAGGGACTAGAAAGGGGTACATCCCATGGTTTTTCAAGAATGTGAAAATGGATACAAAAAGAGTTCATCAAAGAGGACTGTAAATCAGCAAGCACCGATAATCAAGATCACAAGAATTGTAAGTTGAGTGCTGCTTAACAGCACCACTCATTTCCCTGCTTACGGCACCAGTCCCCCGTGGCAGTGAGGGATTGGTGCAGTACACAGGGTCACATGGGTGCAGACAGGCCCCATGTACCAGCCGACCAATTACTGGGTGTGGGGACTGGAGCAGGGAAATGAAGGATGATGGGAAGCTTTCTCCTTATAAGTTTAGAGCTATTCAGACTCGGGGATGAAAGCTGTAAGTAGATCATAGTGTTGAAGTTGCTCAAAGATCAGATATTTCATTTGAAGGTTAAAAGCAATGTATTATCCATGAAAAATACCAGCCCACATAGACTAAGAAATGTGATTTCCTGAGTTCACCTTTAGTGCGGCGCAGCATTATTGTCTTCAGAACAGCTTGGAGCTTTTTGTACCCGTGAGTTGGATTTTTGCTAATTGGCATCTTTATTGTGGAGCAGAATGACTTATAAACAGCATATGGATCATATCTAAGAAATCTGAAATAGCTATAAAGATCATCAACTGCATTCTGGATGGGGGTCCCAGACAAGCACCACCTCCTTTTGGCTCGCAGACCCCAACATGCCCTGGCAACTTGAGTTCTATGGTTCTTGATGCTTTGAGCTTCATCCAGTATAACTCTGAACCACCCAACTCTTGCAAGAGGTTTAGCAGACTCAAGCAACGGACTATCCATTATGATACCATCCTTCAGATTTTTCACTTTGGAACTAGAACTTTTCCTCTTCTTACTGGTTATAGGCCCTGTAGGCACAGCTGATGGATCAGGCTTCCCTTTTTCCTCCTCATCTTTTTCAACAAGTGGCTGCTTTGGAACCTCCATGCTTACAATAGCATATGTTGTGAGAACAACATCATATTTGGCGAGCTCATTGGGATCTTTTGTACGATTACTTCCATGATACACAAGAAATGATAAATTGGCTTTGCTGGTGACTTTGTTTTGCAGCTCTTCAGCCCACTGTCGAAGAACACTTGTAGGGCAAACAACCAAAGTTCCAGCTGATGGCCTACTCTTCACCACCATCACAGAGTTCTCTATTTTCACTGGCTTACTAATCACCACAGAATTTGAACTGCGAGGCTGCTTGATAAGATTATGCTCAGAGAGATCATCATCATCATCAGTATCATCATCTAGATTCAAAGTTTCAAATTCATTTTGTTCATCTATTGTGGAACAAGATCTTGTTAATGGAGATCTTTCCATCAGGATAAGTGCTATAGTAGATATCGTTTTACCCAATCCCTGTAAGATAGGCAGCAAGCCAATTTTGTCTATATGAAATGCCCCAATACGATTATATAAAACAATGAAGCAAATCCTCTTAAAAAATAAACTATTGAGCAAAACCTGGTCATCTGCAAGAATCCCCCCAGAGCAGTGCAAACTAGTGGTCTCCTTTTGCACCATCCATGACAAAGCTATACGCTGTCCAAGAATGTTGGCTTGGTCAAATACATGGAAAGGATAATATCAATAAGTTAAGAATTAATAGAACTAATAAAACAACCCAACCCAGACCTGGTGCCTCAAGAGAGGAACAGCTAAAACTCCGTCAGGTAGGCTAGCTTCAGATTTTGGCTGAGAAAAATCCTGTTAGACAACTAAACTCCAGTTTCATCATGAATGTGTAAATCAAAGGACACATAGTAGAGACTCTAAAACAAACGCATGCGAAAGAAATAAAATTCTACATTCTTAAACATAACAAACAAGAAGAAATAGTTGAGTGATTTCGATTACAAGTATGATTAAATGGCACCAACAGGAAAATGAGAAAATTGGTGTATGATGATAATGAAAAATTCCTCAATTTAATAATATAAGACGATGATACGGCTCCAAACAAACTATCACCAAATTTGATCTAATTATTTCTTTTCTAATAGCAATAACCAACTAAACAGTGTTCTCCCATTTTCGAGCCATAAGGACACATGCATGTTCCACATCCATTCCTCTTCACTTTGAAAAAGCAAATGTTCCATCAACCATTAGTAACCAAAAAATTAAGCATTTTAGCTTTTAATGGAAGAATTTTAAAAAAAGTAGTTCTAAATCCTTCTCTTTCTAAGTCCATTAAAATAAGATCCAGCTCAGACCTAAAGTACGAGAAATTTAAAATCCAACTCATCTGGCAAGAAGAAACAACATTAACTAGAAGTACTTGATTGTCTGAAAGAATAGATGAATGGATGCATACAAAGTGCAATTGTAGTAGGATTGAAAAATGAAAAATAGGCCCTAATCCAAATTGACAGCAAAAGGAACAACGTAATCTAATTAACTTAACCAAATTGAGTACATTATACTAAAAACATATAGATGAATCATGATTGAGAAGACATCTGAAAGAATTAGAGTTGGGTGGATAAAGTAAAGAGATATAGCTGGACAGACAGTTGGGTGAAGAGTTGTTTTTGGTTCTCTAATCAACAAATGCATCGGCAATTTGAGAAAAAAAATGCACAAGCAAAAGAATATTGTAGGGATGAGAATGCACAAATAGGCAGACATGTTGCAAACCTAAGAGATCAGGGTAAGGAATAAGCTGACCAAAAAAAAGCCATTTCTATTGCACTTCTTAAGGACAAAATGACAAAGACAGAGAGATGGTATTGGCATATGTCAAAAATTTTGAGAAGACCCAAAAATGTAGAGGTCCTTGATTCTATGTTGAAGATACGAGACACAACATGGGGAAACCATTAACTGACATAATAAGTTGTGAAAATGGATTTGGAAAAGCACGCATTAAACTAATAGATGTAGGGAGGCGCTCATATGGTCAATCCAAAGCACTGGTGAAAGGCTGCATTCTTTTGGTTATGACAATTCAATGTGAAAAATAGGGGACCCTATGAAGTAGACATTTCAGATTTGGCAGAGTTTTAAAATTCCATCAAAAATGATCCTTCTGTCCAAAAATGTTTTGGTTGTTCAGCATGTAAAGCTGTGAAAAGCCTGGTTGAAACAAGTAAATATCTACTTCGTCCTTTTTTTTCTCAGATGCATCATATGAAATCAGTTTCCATAAAAACCTGCACATATTTAGACCAAAATAAACCAAAGACTTTTAATTACTACACAAGTTAATGTTTTAGCCTCTTCTTTTTTCTAATTAATTGATCGATTTTACATATCCATTTAGTTGTGTTTTTTCCTTCACAAATCCATTGATTTTCCCTTTAAAGCTCAGCAAGCCAATATACACAGTTTGTACAAACAAACATCATAAAGTTTTTCTAAATGTTTCATTATTCCATGTTTTACGAACTCCAATCTCCTCACATTCTTGATAATAAAATTGGATTATATTCTTGATCTCAGTTAAATTTCTGAAAATACCAAATCACCTAAAATTTGCAGATTATATTGATTAAATTTTCCAAAGGAAGCAACAGTGAAGTCAATAATTTGTGCCTAGATATTTAAATTTTTTTAAAAAAATAAAGACAACAAAATGTCTTTTAAAATAAAGTCGATATGATATCTTAAAAGAAGTGGCAAGCTAGTTTTTAGGATAGCAGCATCAGTAGAGAAAAGCATATTTGGAAACCTGTAATGCAATTCGGAAAGTCAATCTCTCATCATCTGCCTTGAGACTCATCCCTCTAAACCAAGGGAGTTGAGGATCAGAAGGGAGTTGAGGATCAGAAAATCCAGATTGCTGGGAAAATGAAGGAGGCTTTATGTGCATTGGTGGAGGGGGATAGGCAGGATCACTGATATCATCAAGAATACATATTTCGGCATCATCATCCACACTTATGCTGCTTCTCAAGTGATTCTTTTGGACAGCATTACAACTTTCTTGGGGAATATCCTGCTGTTTGTGATAAGATGCTCGCATCTGATCTTCTCTTCCATTTTTTGGGAAAGCTGTTTGATTTTGACTGTGTAAATTTACCTCAGAATCAAGCACCAACTGTTTTGATGTATCAACAGCAGATCTACCAACATTATCAGAGGTTGAGTTTCTGCTAGAGGGTAGTGGAGAAGAATCTGTGCTAGATTCACTCCTGAAAGTCACATCCTCAAAATGATTGTCCTCAGCAAATAGTGTGTCTTGCAATGATAGATCTAATTCTATGACAGCGGGTTCCAACTTCAGCTCACTAGTTCTGCATGAATTCTGAGATGAATACAGTTGACCTTCCTTTTTATCCTTTGTGTGCCCCATTATTTCCTTTTCATGTGATGGAAATGACTGAGAAAATTGACCTGGAAAGAACTGACTTAAGTCATATTTAGCATCACCTGTAGCCTGGCATTGATATAATGTTGAACAGCTCCCTCTACCAGTGCCTGTGATACCAGTTGTGTCACTAGCGTGTGACTCGACAGGTAGTGCATCCAGCAAAGTTGCATCAGAACCCACAGAAGAATACATTGAGAGTGATGGACAGAAACTTCCTTCCAGCATGGAAGAATCTGGCACAGTAACTGTACTTATATTACCATGCACTCCATCACTTAAACCAGGCTCTTCCATCAACACTGCATGTGACGGATCTGAAATAAGAATAGAAACATTTTGGTCATACAACCAAATATTCCAAACACAGAATTTCATTGAGAAAAAGAATTTCACCTGTTCCTCCATTTTGCAGCATATAAAAAGATGGCACTTTATCTGCATCAGATTCGAACTCTTTGGCCCCTGTTTGGAACAAAATGTTACCTCTCATCTGCATAACGTCCTTCTCTTGGTCATCATCTGAGTAGAAACCATTGCCAAACTCTGCATATGGTGAGTAAAGTAGTCCCTCTACTTCAGCATTACCAGAAGGGGCATTACAATTTGATACATTGTTCTGCAACAGTTGGTGGTCAAAATTACCTGTCATCAAACTAGCAAAGGAGTTCTCATCTAAATCCATCAAACTAGTGTCATAGTCTCGAGTTGAAAGACTTAACCAGTTAGGTGAAGGAAAATAACAGTAGTTCTCTGAGGCAGAGTCAGCATGCTGTATGGCATGATTTATCTCACCATTCACAGACAGTGGATGCCAGCTAGAAATTAAGTTGTTAAAGCTTCCTTCAGGCTTAAAAAGTAGCTCAGAGCCAGTTTCTTGCTTACAATCAGGTGCCTCCACACACTTGGATTTATCCCACTGAATTGATCCCAGTTCTGTACTGAGGTCTTCCAGAACTGCTGTGGATTCTTGAAAACATTTGTCAAACAAAGAGAGAAAGTGGGAACAGGAGTCAGGTGTCACATATGACCTATCTTTTAGCAGGAATAATAATTTAACATAAAGATGTCAGATTCCACCATGGTCAGAAAAAATAGTTAGATTTAACATAGTTACCTGCTTGAGTCTGAAAGCCCTTCTCAGGATAGGGCAGGCGAGAAGACAGTTTGCCTTGATCCAAACCTTTTAGAGTATCCTGAGGATTTATATTTAACCATTCAGCATTTAGAACTGAGAAAACTTGTGAAGAAAACAAGACAAACAAAAACAAGAAAGGGTATAATAAAAATACACCTAAAAAGATTTGCACAGTTCAAATTTCAATTTTGTTTTAGGGAAAGAGCCTTGTATATCTGCAGCCCACCTAAAAAGCAGTTACTAAAACTTCATAATTCCCAAAGACAAAAGTCTATCTAAAATACAACACTGAAATAAAGTTGATGACTTTCCTTGGTTCTACTCGCAAATCTTTGTCTGCTGAATGAAAAGGTTTACTTCCAACCATGCCAGGACAGCATGTTAATCCAGGGTGTTCTTGGTTGCATATTTTTACAATTTTAGGGTGGTGTATGTTGGAGTTGGTATTCATGCATATCCAAATGATGCACCATAAAGCAGTCCCAATGTATTTGCTTCTACACATAAAACATGATATAAGAAATGATCTACATCGACTGGCACATTTAGAATTGTTATCCAGATGATTTTAATTGAGAGAATGAGTTAACATAGGAGGGGGAAGTAAACAATTTTGCCATGGATAAGAAGTGGACGTGGTGGTTGCAAAAGGGTGGGCTAGGTCAAGTTCAAGCTAGAATAAAAGACCTAACCCAATAAGACCTATCTAATATACAAGTCAGATGGACCAAGTAATCAAATCTCAGGAAATGTCCAACTTCTCTATGCTAAACCTGGATGTTTGAACCATGTCTTGTAGCCTCTGATATGATAAGGTTGGCTCCAGTTCCCCATGCTAAACCAAGTTTAGGTTATAAACCCCTAACTGACCCACTCATACCTACATATCCTATTGGGAATGCAAGGTGATGAGAAAAGCATGCAAAACTATAGAACCCTACATATGAACTGCAAAGGATGTTCAAATATAAGATCTAGGACTTACAAAATTTGAGTATACAAACTTCCCTGAAAAAAAAAAAAAATTGAAATGCCAAAGAGCTACAAGAAACAAAATTCATACAAATATTTTTCAAAACCAGTTGTGCATGAAAATGCACATGATCAGAATCAAGACCATCAACACCCTTTTCATACCATATGTAAAAGCTGGTCATTAGCTCTTGGTTCAAAATAATGCATTGCTTTCTTAATGTACCACGGAATCATCATATAGCATGAGTTTCCATGTATTTGGAACTAAAGAATACAATAGTTCAGTGTTGTTAAAGACGGCTGTCGAGGTGCCAACCACTTAGGCACTTAATTTGGCTGGGATGACTGGGCCAAGCCCACCTGAGTCCTACCTCTTTAAGGTTTTATTTTCTCATTTTCTTTCTCTATTTAAACCCCATGTGGAAACACAGGGAGGTGTAGCTTAGGCTACCAAACCAACCCAATATTGCCTGTGGGCTGACAAATGACTGCTGATAGGTCAGCTGACAACGGTAAATCACAGAAATGGCTATAACCAAGCAGCACACCAATTCTTCATCTAGCCATTTTATACTTGTTTCCTAAATTTTCCCTTTTGTTCTACTTGCTAGCCTCTAGTTTGCTTGCCTCCCCCTCCTTCCACCCCTTGCTAGGTGCTAGCTGCCTGGCTGTGTTTTGCACCTTGCCATACTCTCATTGTGGATTTTGATCTTTGGACCTTTTAAGTGTGAAAAATAAGTTCATGATACCACATATCTTGAAAAAATAGTGAATAAGGAATATAGACATGTTTATATATGTATATGATTAAAGTATGAATAACAAAAGCTTACAGAGCTTTCCTCCGTAGGCAGCTACCTAAGCACCTAGGCGCCTGTCTAGGCCATACAAGAAGTCCACCGCCTGGCCTCACCAAGGCAATTTGACAACCTTGTGATACTTATACATGCTATAAATACTAATACCATGATTTTACATATATTTAAACTTTGAGTAGACTTTTCCAAATCCACATTTTCTCATAATATCACCTACGTTTTTTTTTCATTATTGAACCTCATCTTCTTTTAACAACCAAAATATTACTAAGGACTCATTTGGTTCACAGGAAGAAAAAGGGAGAAACTATGGTCAATGGAAAAATGATGGGACCCCTCTTATTTCATTGGAGCTTTCACAAAGAGAGAGAGATTGAAAAGTGGCATTCCATGGGAATAAAATTCTCATTTTTCATGGGAAAGAAAAATTCATATGGGACACAGGTTTTTGGCTTTCCCATGGGCTGGGATTTGGGATCCTTTTTTCCTTCCAAAAGTGTCCTACATAACTTTCCCAAAAAAGTAGATACTCAACCAAATATAAGTCATTCTATAATGTGCCATTTTTTCATGGTCAACCAAACATGATAAAAACCACTTTCCTAGGCATCATGTTCCCAAGAATCAGCTTCCTAGAAAAACACTCCAATGAGGAAAAATTCTTCCTGCAAACCAAACAAATCCTAAAAGGATCTCAAATTTCAAAATTCAAAAAGTGTAAATGGCAAAAGAAAAAGGAGAAAACCCAAATTTCAAATTAAAAATCTTGAATCATAGAGATAGTTATGTTTCACATTTTCTTTAGGAGAAACATAATTGTGGGCCATGACTGCATGGGCTCCAAATTACATGTCTTCGAAGCAATGTTCCAGCAGTTGATGTGTGTAGAATATCACGACCAAAGAGGTTTTAATTGGATATATAAATTACTATCAGTCAATTCCTCATTCAAACTCTGATTAAGATAATTCTAAATGTGTTTGAAGCTTATTTATCTCTAGAGGTGCCATTATCTTCCTTAATTTATAACATGTAAACTTTCTTGGCTAACCAATCTTCCACTTACTATCCTAGGAGACAACCCATAGTATGCCTTAATCACCAATTTCTCAGAACCCTCTTGCCTCTTTCACTTATTTATGACACAATCTGACTTCACGTCAACTAGTATTTTCCACTTTCCTATGATTTAATATACTCTGCCAAAGTAATCACATCCAGATGCCCTTAATATTGAACTAGAAAAATGCCAATTGCTATTGAAGACAGAGATAAGAAAGTTCGGCAAACCCGGTACTTTTTGCCAACCTCTTAGACAGGTAGTTCCCTGGCCTTGAAGGATGTAAAGTGTAACAAACACTAGCTTACAACTTAAGCTATCTATTTCCAACGCGCTGAAGGTGTTGCATAGCAGTCATACGCTCATGGAATGGCAGAAAGGATATGTGCAACATAAATAAAAATCTAAAACTGGACTGTGGCTCTCAGTTGGCCCATAAGCAGCCCTATCTAAAGCGTTGTCTTCGTTATCCAACCATGATAACTAGCAAGGGTTTCATCAGCTTAGTCTTCTGAGGGATAAAACTGGAAAAGATATTTTAATTTTCTAAAGTCGCATTATCAAACAAGAAAAAGTAGTATTGTCAAAGACCGTAAACAAAAAAATCATGTGGAAAACCCCATTTCAAGAAAGAATGTCATACTTCTCAACGAGGGAAGAAAAGGCCCTCGATATCTAGAAACAAAATCAGTGAAGCGAGCACCGCTTTACGATTCCCTAAGTCCGGATATGGCATCATGAATACAGAATCCACTTACCAGAGGGAGGTCCACACGTGCTTTCTGCAGGTGACCCCTTTACAAGAATTTTCTTTTGCACATCCCAATCAAGAGTCGAGAAAATAAAGATAACCCAATATGGAACGATGGTGGATGGATTCTCTTGCAAGAGATAAGATGGCCGATGATATCAATAAAACAGTTTCCCCCAGTGCGATCAAGAATTCAAACTGAATCCCGCAATTGAACTCCCAAGGACTCTCAATCAGAGACAAGCAAGTCGATTATCAAGAAAGCGAGACCGGACTCACCGAGGAAGGACCGCGGTCCTCGTCGAAGCCGTGCCGTGGGCCAGGGTGCTCGTCGAGGATATCGAACAGCTCGCCGATGGTACAGGAGAGATGATCGGGGTAGCTGCCGTCCACGGCATCGGAATCGAAGAAGAAGGCTCCCGTCGGGTTCTCTACCGCGTCCTCCATCAGCGCGTACAAGGTCATGGGAAGGCGAAACCCTAGACTCCGCCGCGCTCCGCCCCGCCCCTCGCCAACGGGTCCAGAAGCCCCCTTCCTCCAAGCCCTAATTTTATCGCCTCGCGGCCGCACCGACCCAAGGGGGTTCTCGCCGGCCGTCAAGAATAGAAGAATAGGAGAAAAAAAGAGAGAAAGAAGAGAATTAAGGGGTTAACAGGAAAGTAGGCAGGAAAGTTGAGGGAAAAAGCAGGTGGGTGAACGGCGATGAGGTGGTTTCGGCGGAGTACATATAGGAGGGAGGTTGGGTGGGGAGTAAAAAGGGGGAAAGAGTGGCCTCTTGGGAGGAGGAGGGGGGCGAAATTTACAAGGTGTGGCGTTGTGTAGGTTTAACAAAACTTCCACCCTGTGCGGGTATGGACGCATGAGTCAGGCCGTCGTTTCCTCGAATGGGGCGGAGGACGAGGACGAGGACGTGGAAGTGCCGTGTTTATCCCGGAAATCCACTCACCCTTTACTCATTCTCGCGCCATGATTCCGATGAAAAAGGGTAAGGATCGCCGAATAAAAATAAATTATAATGACGATAATGTCCCTGTTAATGATAAATTACAAACGGCATGTAACACACCGTACCGAGAAGTATTATTGGGAAACTGAAATGTAGAGAGAGCAGCGTTTCATCGGAACAGTTGTCTCGTTACAAGTCTTGTGATGATTAACTTTAATTACGAAGAATGTGCTGACCGTTGCATGCTCAATTCAAAGCCTCGCGCCATCTAGCGTCCTCGTCTCTATATTTAAATAAATTTTATTTTCATTAAAAATTTAATTTGATATTTAATTTAATATAATTATTAATCATGAAAAAATTTCGATAAAAAAAATTTCTTCAATGATCGAACTTTTTTTGAACTTTTTCAACGACCAAACTCTCCATAGTCATCCAGAAATATCTTCACATGAGTCTGATCTTGTACACGACATAAACTGGCCCATACTCGAACTATCTTAAAGGAGTCCGAACTCCTCTAGAATAGATACAGCTCAAAGATCATCACCAACCGATGCCCATCCTTCCAAACTTTAACTATCAAATCTCAAATGGACTGGCATCTCACGACAACAAACACTATCTTCCGTAACAAACTCCACGTAGCTCCGAGCGGCCCATACCCGATAGTTACGGCTGTCACTATCAGTTTGTTACAGACTCTGTCTATAAAATAGATCCTCCAGATACGTTTTCTAAAGGCTCTCTTCTCCCTTCCAAAAATTTTACAACTTTCTTGACTGAGCACTCCATTTCTATTGACCAAAAAAGCTAACTTGACCGTCGGAGGATCTTACCGGAGCCGCCTTCCGAGCTCTGGACGAGACTTGTTTTGCAAATCACCAGCGGCGACCTCTTCTTCTCTGACTCCAGCACTTCTCTGACGGTCAGATTTCGCACCAACAGGATTGGCACTAGAGGAAGGAACTCTATTCCTGAGGATCCCTTGTTCTTAAAGAAGTACTCAGTAGCGATCTCTCTTCTTCCTCTTAAAAGTTCTTCCCAAAAAAAATGCCTCCGAGAAAAGCTTCTATCCGACAGTTAACGACCTCTGCAGCCAGATCCCATCTAGATCTATCCGCTCCCGCTTCGGTCCCGGCAACTCAAGCTCCACCTACAGCCATGTGGATGTGAAGCAGTTCAATCTGCTGGTCCAGCAAGTTCGCAGGCTTGTAAAAATGGTGTAGGCCATGCATCGGCAGGCTTCGGTGCCAATTCGATCGGAGCAGGTTTCTCCAGAGCCCCATGATTCAGTCTGAGGATGACCGACTTGGGCTAGCTGACTGGTGACCTCCAAAAAGGGAAAGCAGAGGGTGGAGAGCCCTCGCTCTGACCATGACTCGACCCCAGGGGGAGTTTTGCCCCTGTTCCACCAAAAAACCTTGGAGATCAACGATTGTGAAGATCTTCTGAATCAAAAGCTCCAAGAAATAAGCTAACGAATCGAAGAACTCCGTCATACTCCCTCCTCCTACGGTAACGATATTTGTACTGATCCTTCTTTTTCTCAGAAGATTATGTAGGAACCAATCCCGCCGAACTTCAAGCTCCCGCAGTTTGAGAGTTACGATGGAACCACCGATTCGATCGATCACTTGAAGGCCTTTTGGACAATGATGTTGCTCCACGATGCACCAGATGCCATTATGTGCCAAACTTTTTCATCCACCCTCAAGAAAGCCATCAGGAACTGGTACTCGACACTTAAGCCAGGTACCATCTTTTTTTTTATCAAATGAGCCACCAGTTTATGGCTCACTTCATTAGCAGCCGATGTCCCCATCGAGGTTCGGATTTTCTGATGAATATCAAATAAAAAAAGGAAGAATCTATCCAGGCTTATGTCACCCGATTTAATGCTGCTGTATTGAAGGTCCAGAACCTGAACCAATCTGTTGCAATGGCCGTGCTTAAGGGCGGCCTTCAGAAAAATGATTTGTTATTCTCCTTGGAGAAGAAGTACCTAGGGACTTTGCCAATATGCTGGCCTAGGCTGAAGGTTATGCCCGAGCTGAAGAGGCCTTTAAGGCCAGAGAAAATAAAGCCGCCTAGAAGCAGCAGGCGAGTGAACCAAATGTGCCCGTGGCAGGAGAGAAATCGAGCGGAGCTCGACCACGCTCTCGGACTCCTCTAAAGCGTAAGCGAGCCCGAACCCCTACCCGGGCCCAAAGACGAAGAAGCCCGAATAGAAGGGTGCGACGGAGCTCTTCTTTCAAAAAATTTTACAACTACACCCCTCTCAATACTCCAAAAATCTAAGTACTGATGAAAATCAGGATTAACTGTCAAGATCGGAAAGGATGCGCACTCACCCCGGTAAATGCAATCCTAATAAATTCTGCCTCTACCATCGCGATCATGATCACGATATGGAAGAGTGCGTCCAGCTTCAAGATGAGATCGAGGAGATCATCAGATGCGGTAGCTGGGCTGGTTCCTGCGACATTGGTCGGAAGGATGGAAAGATCTATCGAGAGCACCCCACCATTAGAACCTCCGAGGGGTGGGGAGCAGGGAGAAGATCGACCCTCGATCAGCATCATTAACACCATCTCTAGGGGACCTCGACGAGGGGAGGCTAGCAAGTCGATCAAGATCAGGAAGAGGTGAAGAACTGAAGAGCCCATCGCTTTCACCGATGAGGATGCTCAAGGAGTCTGATTCCCGCACAACAACGCAGTTATAATTTCTTTGAACATTGCTGATTATGATGTACGTCGTATTTTGATAGATAATGAAAGTTTCACTGGCGTTCTGTACTATGATACTTTCTTTAAAATATCCATATTCGATAATCGTCTGAGTTCCATGAGCTCCCCATTGGTCGGCTTCACTAACGATACTGTGTTAGTGGAAGGAATGAGAACTCTAGTCATGACTGTAGGACAGTATCCAAAGCAGGCCAAGATGTGGGTCGACTTTTTGGTGGTAAAAGCTTCCTTTTCTTATAATGCAATCCCCGACCAACTTGGTCTAAATGTACTACGAGCTGTAGTATTGATTTATTACCTAAAAATAAAATTTCCAACAAGCAACGGAATAGGTAAAATCAGAGACGATCAAGCATTAGCCTGGTACTGCTACTCCATTGCCTTATGATATGGCACTCGACTTGACCCCTGCCCAGTTGACGGGCTTGATGTCCACGATGACCTTGTTGAAGAATGGGGCGAGCCCATAGAAGATCTTGTGACCATCCCCCTGAATGACGGAAACGTGGAGCATACGGTGCAGATTGGCTCCAATCTGAAGGATGAAGTTTGGGAGCAGCTCATCATCTTTTTATGAAGGAATGCCGACGTCTTCGCTTGGATTACGGTAGATATGCCTGGGATAGATGCCAAGATTATTGAACATCGACTGGCTGTTGATCCCAAGCATCGATCAGTGAAAGAAAAAGTTCGGAGCCACGCACCAGAAAGGCAGAAGGCAATAGCAGAAGAAGTCGACAAGCTTCTCAACATCGGATTTATTTGAGAAATCAGCTATCCGACTTGGATCTCTAACGTGGTCTTGATCAAGAAGGCCAACGACAAGTGGAGGATGTGTATAGACTTCAAAAAGCTGAACAAAAACTATCCAAAAGATAGCTATCCTCTATCTAGGATTGATCAACTGGTAGACGCAACCTCGGGCCACGAGCTTCTCACCTTCATGGATGCCTTTTTTGGCTATAACCAAATATGGATGGCACCGAAGGACGAGGAGAAAACTGCTTTTGTTACCGATCGTGGTCTTTACTATTACAGAATTATGACTTTTGGACTCAAGAATGCAAGGGCAACGTACCAACGTCTGATCAACAAGATCTTCAAAGAGCAGATCGGCCATAATATGGAGGTGTATGTGGATGACATGCTCGTCAAAAATTGAGTTTTAGTAAACCACATCGCCGACCTCGAAGAGACCTTCAGTGCACTCAAGAAGTATAAGATGAAGCTGAATCCGACCAAATGCGCCTTTGGTGTGACCTTAGAAAAGTTTCTGAGATTTATGGTATCAAGACGTGAGATCAAAGCAAATTCAAAGAAAATTCGAGCTATTCAGGAGATGACTATTTCAAAAATGATCAAAAAAGTGCAGCGTTTGATTGAAAAAGTTGTATCCCTAAATCACTTCATCTCAAGATCGGTCGAACGATGCATGCCCTTCTTCTAAGTTCTCAAGCAACCAAAGAACTTTCGCTGGACGACGGAGTGCCAACGAGCGTTTGAGAAGCTCAAAAATTATCTCGACTCACCTTCACTGCTAGCTAAGCTTGAACCCAAAGAAGAATTGTTCTTATACCTAGCAGCCTCCCCGACGGCCTTGGCAGCAGTCCTAGTTAAAGAGAAAACGAAAATGCAACGACCAATCTACTATGTAAATCGAGTCCTGAGGGATGCAGAGATCAGATACTCTAAGTTAGAAAAATTGACTTACTCTCTTCTAATCATTGCTAGGAGATTCTGATCTTACTTTCAAGAACACACCATAACGATCCTCATGGATCAACCAATAAAAGCAGTCCTTCATCGAATGGATGCTTTCGAAAGAACCGCAAAATGGACAATCAAACTCACGAAGTTTGACATTAATTATCGATCCCGACCATCGATCAAAGCTTAGATATTGGCAGATTTTGTAGCAAAATATATCATTCCAAATGAAGCCGAGCTTGAATAGGATGAGACCGACATCCCATGGTTACAATCGAACCTTTCCGAAGAGAGTGCCAACCTTTTCGAAGATTTTTGGGCCCTGTACATGGATGGTTCATCCAACTCCGCTGGAGTAGGCGCGGGATTGATCTTAGTCAACTCCGAGGGAGTCATCGTCGAATACGTGCTACACTTCGAATTTTTTATAATTAATAATGGGGTCGAATATGAAACACCGATCGTCGGATTAAAAATAGCAAGAGAGTTAAAAGTAGATCGACTTCAAATTTACAGTAATTTTCAATTAGTGGTCGGTCAAATCAGTGGCAACTATGAAGCATGGAAGGAAAGTATGATGAAATACCTTGAGAAGATAAAGAATTTAACTCCAGCCTTTGATAGTTTTAGCATTCAACAAATTCCGAGGGCAGAAAATACAAGAGCCGATCTTCTCTCTAAATTGGCCACTTTAGTCCCAACCGAACTGTCCAAAGAAGTATTTTTTAAATCTCTAAAATGTTCAAGCTCAGAGGAATCACAACTTGTTATGCAGATGGAGCTCGAGCTGAGCTGGATTGATCCGTTAGTTGCCTATCTCAAGGAGGGAGTTCTTCCTCATGATCCGAAAGAAGCTCGAAAACTTAAGAATCAAACCTTTTGGTATATTTTGTACGAGGGCAAGTTGTATAAAAGGTCGTATTCCCTATCGCTGTTGAGATATCTTCGACCTTCAGAGGTCGATTTTGCATTATGGAAAGTACATGAGAAAATTTATAAAAGTCATGTAGGAGCCAGATCCCTGTCACGGAGACTACTTCGGTAAGGCTACTATTGACCGATCTTGTACCATGATTCTATGGAGTATGTCAAAAAATGTGATCGTTATCAGAGAAATACAAATATATAAAGACAGCCAGCCTTTGAGCTTACTCCACTAAGCACACCTTGGCCATTTGCGCAGTGGAGAATTGATATACTTGGCCCTTTCCCAATGACGTCCGGATAATGAAAGTTTCTTCTGGTTGCGATCGACTACTTCACCAAATGGATCGAAGCCGAACCACTAGCAAAAATTACTAAGGCCAAGGTATGGAATTTCATCTGAAAATTAATCATCTGCCGGTTTGGTCTACCCCAAACTCTCATAATAGATAACGGGTGACAGTTTGCTGGGATGAGGTTTGCTGAGTTCTGTGAAGATCTAAATATCTTCCATCGCTTCACGTCTGTAGCTCATCCACAGGCAAATGGAAAAGCTAAAGTGACCAACGGAATTCTATTGTAAGACATCAAGATAAGACTCGAAAGAGCAAGAGGGGCCTGGGCGGACGAACTCTATCATATTTTGTGGGCATACCGCACTACCCAAAGACTGCCGAATGGAGAAACATCATTCGTTTTAACTTTTGGAATAGAGGCAGTCATCCCGATCGAACTTAAACTTTCATCGATGCAGGTAGTGGTCTTCAACGAATAGCATAATCCGTAGGACCTCAAAGCCAATCTTGACCTAATAGAAGAAAAAAAAGAGGAAGCCCAAGTTCGGATGACAGCTTACAAGTGAAGGATGGTCCGATACTATAACTCTAGAGTCAAAGATAAAATATTCACAGTGGGAGACTTAGTGCTTCGACGAGCCACCATCTCTCAGCCTCAGAACCAGGAGAAGCTTGTCCAAAATTGGGAAGGACCCTACGAGGTCATGGAGGTCGTCTGACCCGGAACGTACTACTTGAAGAAACTTGGAGGGGGAGACCTACCTCGACCATGGAATTCAAAAAATCTACGAATGTATTACCAATAATTTGATTATAATAAAAATTTTCTACTTCAACACCCTAATCTTTGTTATATACCAGTGACAAAGAGGGACTACCCTCCGAACTTGATCTCACGATAAATATAATCTATTAGGAACAGGATGAGACACAAAGTTGAAGACCTCGTCCATTTTAAACGAGATGAGAAAAAAGATCCTGACAACGGCCATAATGCGCTCCTACAATCTGTTAGAAATAAGAGGAGAGCCTTGTCCTAATGTGAGTAAGGTCGAAGGCCTCATTCAATTTAGACAAGATGAGGAAAGAGGCCCTGACAACAGCCCTAATGTGCCCCTATAGTCCGTTAGAAATAGGAAGAGAACCCCATCCTAACATAAGCAAAGTTGAAGACCTCGTTCATTTTAGATGAGATGAGGGGAGAGACCCTGACAATGGTTCTAATGTACCTCTACAGCTCGTTAGGAACAGGAGAAGAACCTCATCCTAACATGAGCAAAGTCGAAGATCTCATTCATTTTAGATGAGATGAGAGGAGAGACCCTGACAATGACCCTAATGTGTCCCTATAGTCTGTTAGAAATAGGAGGAGAACCTCTTCCTAACGTAAGCAAAGTCAAAGGCCTCATTAATTTTAGATAAGATGAGGGGAGAGGCCCTGACAATAGTCCTAATATGCCCTTATAACCATATTAAGAATAGAAGAAAAACCTCATCCAAACGTGAGCAAAGTCGAAGGCCTCGTTCATTTGAGATGAGATGAGAGAAGAGGCCTTGACAATGGCCCATGTATCCCTATAGCCCATTAGGAATAGAAGGAGAACCTCATCCTAACGTGAGCAAAATCGAAGACCTCATCCATTTAAGACGGGATGGAAGGAGAGACTCTGTCAACGATCCAAAATGCACCCCCACGAGCCATATTAGGAACAGAAGGAAAACCTCATCCTAACGTAAACAAAATCGACGACCTCATCGATATAAGATAGGATGGAGGGAGAATCTGTACCGACAATCCTAACGCACCTCCATAAACCATGTTAAGAATAGAAGAAAAGCCTCATCCTAACATGAGCGAAAGTTAGAATCTCGTAGACCGAAGACATGGAGAAGGAAGAAGTTTGGTGAAGAATTCTTACACGTATTTTTTCATGATGATTTGACTACGTCAAATGCAAAAGATAGAACCTTATCTTGATTTACAAGAGAGGTCCTGGTTCGATGTCCATAATAAGCCCGGCATCCATAATGAGCTCGACATCCGCAATAAGCATTTCATAAAAAAATGATAGAAAAAAAATGAGGTAAAGAAGATAAGGCCGCAAATAGGCCTCAGGTTCATGCGAAACGAAAATAGCAAAAAATATATTATTTCATTATAAAAATGAGTTCACTATAAATAAATCATAGGCCGACAAGGCCGATTATACTGAAAGAAAGAAAAAAGATGGAAAAGAGATCGAAGCTTTAAGGCGAACCAAATTCTTCGAACTTCGAGCTGTCGGCTCCGACCATCACCAAGGCCTGCTTTAGCCTAAGAATCTCTTCCTCAAGTTCCTTCTTCTAAGAGAGACCATCTACATACATTCTATTAGTGAGCTGAAACTTACTCTCGAGCTCTCACCGTTGTCTCCTTAAAACTTCAAACTCGACCTCCGCATCCTCAATAGCCCAATGTTCACAGATGAGCTGAAGCTTCAACCATTGAACCTCGGCCTGCTCCGCTCTAACCGCCTTTGAAAGCTTGCCAAAAGTCCTCTTCAAGGAGGCCATCTCCTCCGACTCACCACTCGTGCCGGCTCCTCAGTTATTGTGCAGTCACTTTCGAAGATAAGCTACCTCATCTTTGGCAACTTTGAGCTCGCCTTTAAGCCTGGACATCTTCTTCGCCCAGATCACTCAAAAGCTATTATGCCGGTCCTCAGTATCTTGCAGCTGCTTTTGAAGCTGAAAAAATTTTATTGACCTGTCTGAGTCATACCGAGCCTTGTCGGTAAACCACGGTGAGCTCCCTTCTAAAAGATAGATCTTTTTCCCGTCATCCTTCAGGTTGGCTTCGAGAGAGCTGATCTTCGCTGTTAGTGCCCAGAACTTATCGCTGGCATTTTTTTTGAGTTCGGCAACCTCCTTCTCAAAGATGCCCTTCTGGATACTGAAGCTCACCGCTTCCTTCATATGCAAGCCTCAAAGGCGAGTGACCTCTTTGGTCGCCTCAAAAGCATTTTTTCGTGAGGCTCGAAGGTCGTTCTCCATCTTCTTCAACTTTTTTCTTAGAAGATGAACTTTCTTCCTCAGGTTCTTTATCAAGATCTTTATCAAAACCCCCTGAGGTAGTAGATTAGCGATGGTGGAAGACTGCATTCGAGATATGAAAAGTGCTCAAGGATATGAAAAAAAAATTTTACTTCATTTAATCAAAACTTTTGAGTACAAGATACAAAAAAAAGATACAACTACTCGAGGATCTCAATCTTGGAGGGTGGAGCTAGATCGCTCTCGACCGCCTCAGATTTTCGAACTGATTTGGACACCTCTACGGTAGGTTCAGACGGGCCAGAAGCGAGCTCATCGAAAGAAAGATCTACTACAGCATTAGATGGTCCCGCTTCCACATCATCTTCCTCCTTCTCTAAAAAGTCAAGGTCGAGCTTGGGGAACCTTCGAGCTATCCTGCCTTCGCAGAGCTCGAAATCTTTGATAAATGCTTCCTAGCCAAACTCGACATTCAGGTTCTGCATCTTGAGAGAGATCTTGAACTCTTCCATGGTCCAAATCATTGCCTCCGAGATTGACTTCACCATTTAGGTCTCTAATTCAGCGATCCTATTTTTAGCTTCCTTCCTCCTCTCCTCCTCCAAGGCCAGTGCGGCCTTCAGTCCGGTCGAAGCAAACTCCTCGCAGAACGCATGCTAAAGACTTTCGATGTCCACCACCTTCTCCTCGGTAAGATGCTCGACCTCGTCGACCCTCTCTTAAAGATGGCGGACCTCGACTCGAAGGTCCTCCTAGGCCTTCTGTGCCTCTGCCTCCTGACGATGCGCCCTCTTGATGTGAGCGAGCATCTGGTGATCCGACTGCAACAAACGATCGATGTTAAAAAAAAGAGAAAAGAAGAAGGAGAAAAAAAGAAAGAGTCGAGCAACGGAGCAATTACCTTAAGGATGGTTCCAAGAGAACTCCAGATGAGCTGCCATGGGTCCAGGTCGGCCATTTGATCCACCACCTCGGGCATGGCAAACCTGTCGGCAAGCTCTCGGACGATCTTTGGGTTGTCAAAGGGATCCTCCCCTCGTTCGTTGTCATTGCCGTCTAATCCGCCTAAGCGAGCCTTGCAAGACGTCTTCGCAACGACTTTCTTTTTTCTTTCCTCTCCTATCCCTTTTCTGATAGGAAGCTCCAAAATCCGATCCCCACTGGAGGGGCATGAGGGCATGGAAGGCATCGGGTCCGCGCTAGCGGTGTCAACCTCGGCAATTGGAGGAATCTTGGCATTGACGATGACCTCGAACGCAGCGGCGGTGGGGGTAGAGACTCTGAAGCTGAAAACACCGACCTTCTCCCTCTTTGAGCCATCTTCTTGCACCTTCCCCTTCCTCTTCTTGGTGAAGAGCCCTTTGGTAAGCATCTTGGTAGCTTGGGCATCCATTTCTATAGCAGGAAAAGAAAAGTAGTCGATAGCAATACACGTGCATGAAACCGTGTGAATTTAAAAATCAAAAGATGTACCAGCAGGATCATGGGGATTCAGACCCAGGTTGAATAAGATTTGTTCCTTTAGAAGGTTGGGAAGAGGAGGAGCTTGATACATCTTGAGTTTATCGGAGGAATTAAGATCGGCTCCATCTAAGCTAGGAGCTCGGTGAATTGACTCTCTAATATAACCCTATGAAGGAAGTCCTAATGGCAAGATCGAGCAATGTACAAAAAAGTATTTTTCCTTTCAGTTGTGAACGGAAGAAGGGGCACCTTTCAATAACCCCTTCTTGCCGACCTGAGGGAAAAAGTACCATCAATCCTTCGCGGAAGGATGGCGCTTGAAGGTATAGAAATTCCTAAAAAGCGAAATGATCAACTAGACTTCGATCAATCGATAGAGGAAGAGAAAACTTATGACGAATCGAAAGGAGTTCGGTACGACAGATATGAAGGAGATATTTAAAAATCGAAAAAGGGCGACTACGAATGGGGACAGCGAGAATCTAAGCCCGACGTGCAAAGCTTCCAGTACAAACAAAATCGACCGGTCGGAGGAGAATCGACCCGATCGTCGGAGCGAAAGACGAGCGGGGACATGTTCAAGGTCATATTCTGGAGGGATTTCATATTGGATTCGGATCAGGGAAAGATCGTCCGGGGTAAGGATGGATGGGATGGTGTCCGGAGTGAAAGACGAGCGGGACATGTTCCTAGGTTCTACCTCGACCAAAGATGCGGAATTAAAGAAGGTTGGTCCAGACGAGCACCATGAACCGATGGAGCGGAAGATTTCGAAAGACATTCAGATCAAGATGAACCCCAAGAAAGCCCTCCCCCCCAAAAAAAAGAAGATCAGGAAGACAAGGAGCCAAAAATGATAAGCACGAATAACCTAGGAGAAGGGTTAGAAAACTGACCTAGACTGACCGAGGAAGATGAAAGGATGATGGACGCGATGAGGATCAATTGAAAGAATGTCCGGAGCTCAAGAAAGCAAGAGAAGAATGAGACCCACGGGAAGAAGGCGAACAAGCGTCGAAGGAAGAAGAAGACTCGAGCAGGGTTGACTTCCAAACAATAGGAGAAGGCCTTAAATAGTCAGAGTCAACCCGAAGCAGTTATGATTGTGGATCGACTTCGATCGGTCTGCGTGTGCCACGTGTCCTACTCATCATGATAAAAAAGCGACGATGGGCAGATTCTTTATGGCGCTGTGCTAGTGGCAGAGTTTCGGTGGGAGATTCGAAGTGCCATTTTTTCGGACTCATTTCAGACTTAGAAAGTTTTGGTGCCAGTACGGTAAACATCAAAACATCTCATCCTGATAAGCGCAGGAACCAGGGACCAGACTTTGACCATCGCCTTTTTTCTTTCTTCCTTCAAATTTCAAACTCGAAAGTAGGGGGACTATTATTGGGGATAAACTCAGCTCCTGTCGAACTCCAGTCTAATGCTTAGCCTAATATAACTGTTAATCACGAAAGAACTTCAATCGAGAATTCTCCTCCAGTGGCCAAACTCCTCCCGGACTCCTCCAATGATCGAACTCTTTCTAGACTCCTCCAACGGTCGAACTCTTCACAGTCATCCAGGAAGGTCTCCGCATAAGTCCAATCTCATACACGGCATGAACCGACCGATGCTCGGACTACCTTAGAGGAGTCCGAACTCCTCTAGAATTGATACAGCTCAAAGATCATCACCAACCAACACCCATCCCTCCAAATTTTGACTATCAAATCTCAAACGGACTGGCATCTCACGACAATAAATACTATCTTTCATAACAAACTCTACGTGGCTCCAAGCGACCTACTATCCGATAGTTACGACTGTCACTATCAGTTTGTTACAGGCTCTATCTATAAAAGAGATCCTCCAAATATATTTTCTGAAGGCTCTCTTCTTTTTTTCGAAAACTCTATAACTTTCTTGATTAAGCACTTCATTTCTATTGACCGAAAAAGTTAACTTGACCGTCGGAGGGTCTTGCCGAAGTCGTCCTCCGAACTTTGAATAAGACTTATTTTGCAGATCACCGGCGGTGATCTCATCTTCTCTGACTCCAGTACTTCTTCGACGGCAATCAAATTTTATATTAATAAAATTTAAAAATAAAAATAATAATAATAATAATAATAATGTGATGATGTTCTATTTGTTATTATATTGTCGAATAACAAACAAAAAGCATGCGAAAGTGATGCCGTAATAATTATTGTAAGTTATGCCTCGGTTCTCTCTCTCTGTGTGTGTGTGTGTGTTTGGGGCATGTTCATACCTATATATTTGCTATGTTCTAAATGCGCTTCATATACATGCATAATATGGAAGGGTTGTCCAAAGCTGTTTTGATGGGAATGTATTTTTGATAAAGCTGCACCATGACCAGATCTAAACCCTTTAATATTATTTATAGCAGCATTAAATATTTTACGCTTTACAATAGTAGGAACATGTTGTGTTATGCAATACTTGCTGGGACCTTTAGTTGATTGTCATTTATGATAATAGAATTGCAAATAGATTTGTTCAAGGAATAAGTTTCTCGTTAATATGGATTTAGGTAATAAATGATAACTAAGTTTCCTTAATATAATGTGTCAACATATCTAATCAATTAGATATTTTAATTGCAATCAACTTTTCTAGCCGGAATAATAAATGCAGGAGCCTCATTACATTAGTTTACAATGCTAGCGCCGTTTACTTTTGCACAAAAGTAGCATGCACTTGTAGTTGTATGATAATGTATGCCACAACGACATGTCTACCTAATGGAAACTTTTGGAGTTTGCCACAAAGAGAAGCAATTCTTAATATATATATATATATATATATATATTAAAGGATGATTGCAGAGCCAGATCTACAAGACATATAGTTTCGGTCGCATAAGTACACCCACAAAACCAAAATAAGTATACCGAGTAGAAGCCAAAAAATATGTGGCTAGAAAGCCATGCAGAAGAAATTACGGGAACAAATATCAGTCATCTTCTGCACATCTTTAATAAAGAGTTTCACTGTTGAGAAAAATGTATTCATTTTTCTTTACCGTCAAACTCATCTAGACGCCTGTTTATTTTATTGTAATTATAAGCAAGCCAAGAGAGAGAGTTTGTCTTCGCCTTTTTTATAGACTGCATTTATTTCCGGCCATTTCTTTTGCATATTGATCATATCAACTACTGATTTTGATTCCCATCCTGGACCAATCAAACATCCGAATTGGTTCCTGTTGAGCCAACCGACTTTAGATATCTGATTAGAGATGTTAAAAATCTTATACCAGAATATTATGATAGAAGCAAAAAAAATAATCAAGTATGTGAATCAGTCCAAATACGTATTTCTATGGGCATATAAAATTTTACTATAAAAAAAATAAATATAAAAGAAGATTACATACTTTTAACATTCATATATAATCTTTTCAACTAGAAACTATCCTTACAAACCTTTTTCTTAAAAACCTCCTAAAACAACCGTAGTCCCCTACCTAGCTATCTACCAGAGCCCCCTTACTTCTATTGTCCGTTGGCATCCTCTGATCTGCTATCTTCTGTCGTCTCAGATCTCAACTGAACCACTATACATTCGCTCTCGGTTTACTATAAGTTTTTTAAAGGCCTTAGTTTGTATCCAGCTCGAAGAATAGTCTCCAATTACATCTCTAATAAGCTCTGGCCCGTCAGATCTAAACTACCTACTCCCGCAATCATTGGATCGCACGATCTGAGTAAACTACATATAGCCTGGGCGCATGGTGAACCCGAGCTAATCCCTACTCGCCACATACGCTCGCACCTCTCTCTCTCCTTGCATAAGTAGTGGAAAACTACTAAGGATCCACGGTGGACCGTGTGTGATGCTAGTCTACCATGGACCCCGTCAACTAGCGTGCGTTCGCAGTCTACCCGCGAGGGACCCTGGGCCGCGTGTGCGCTCGTGCACACTGGGTCAAGTAGCATGGTGCGTCGTGTGCTGGGCCGCACTGGCACGCATGCCCACTTGGGCTGACCTACGTGCTGGGCCATGCCCACTGCTTGTTGATGTGGTCCATGGTGGACTAGCATCACACGTAGTCCACCATCGATCCTTAGTGGTTTTTCATAATTTTACATGGTTTACGCGAGGAGAGAGAGGCGTGGGCGTGCATGACGAGTGGGGATTAGCTCGGATTCATCGTGCACTTAGGCTATATGCAGATTACATGTGAGGATCGCACGATCTAATGGTTGCGGGAGCAAGCGGTAAAGATTTGATAGACCCAGACTTATTAGAGATGTAATCGGAGACTGTTCTCCAAGATGGACACAGATTGAGGCCTTTAAAAAATCTATAGCAGATGAAGAATGAGTGTGTGATAGTTTGGCTAAGACCTGAGACGATAGAAAGCAGCAGTTCAGAGGGCGCTAGTAGACAACAGGAGCATGAGGCTCCGGGTAAATAGCTAGACAGCGAACTATGGTTGTTTCAGGAGATCTTCAAGAGAGAGCTTTATAAGGATAGCTTCTAGTTGAGAGAATTGTATACGAGTATTGAGAGTGGGTAATCTTTTCTTATATTTATTCATTTTTCATAGTAAATCTTCGCATGCCCCATGGATGCAAGTCTTTGGGCTGATCCATATGCTTGATTGTCTTCTCTTTTTTATTTTTTTTTCTTCTATCGTAATATTTTAGTACGAGATCCTTAACAATTGATATGTGAGCGAGTTGATACTCTAATAAGGGAGTGTTGCCATTGAACTCCAGCAAGATCTTTGGACGAATACCAAGTATGTCTTACTCCCCGGTGAGAGATGAATTTTGCTTATCAGAAGTTATCTAATGAAGGATCCTCTGATCTTAAGTGAGCCAAAGTTAAGCAAATAATAAAAAAAAATCATAAAAGCGAGAGCTTAATGTACTTCGAAAAAAAAAGCTTACGATTATTCTTCTCTTACCTCTCTTTATATCAAGGTAGATTTTGCCGTAACCTCCATCAAGAATGTGGAAATTATCGAATTGAAGTAAATTGAGTGGACAATTATTTCAACCCACGATCTCTTAGTTACGAATAGTTAATTATTGCATCGTGAATTATAGTCGTTCTTTGACCTCTAATCCCTTGGATTGTGTGTTACGTTTTTTTCTCAGATTCTTGACCATCAACTGAATAGGACAATCGGTTAAACACCAATATAATCATCGATCTATAAATAACTACATTGCCATATAAATCGTTGAGCATCGGTTGAAATCGCTGATAGTCATCTGAGTAAACCTGGCAATACAACTGATTATTAGTTAGTTAAGTCCAAATTGAGCATTGTCAAAATTCCTCTATAGTTTGAAATACTCCCCCCAATAGGGACTACCAAACAAGTTTGAATTCTGAAAGGTTTGCAAAGTATTTGGGCCAAAGGCTATCCTTTTGCACCCTCGAGCCTATTCCACCTATGCCTCTCTAAATTAAAGGGAAAAAAAAAAAAATCAGAACGCACAAATATGACTTTAAACATGAAAATATTACAAAAAAAGAAATGCCGCCGGTTTTCTTCCATGATATCATATGGGAGAATAATATCCATTGAGTCATTCACAAAAGCAACTCTTCCAAAAGCACCTAAAACTGATGAACTGTATAATTAGCGGTTTCTTTCTTCGTTGAAAATGTATCGAGAATAAGCTTTCAAATTAAATCCTAAGTAGATATTCCAAGAGGAGTGGCGATGCCATGTAGATCAAAACTTACTATTTCTCACATAATCTTAGGGGACCGAGAGAGAAAAGAATCTGGATATGTCTGCACATCAAAACTTACTATTTCTCAAAGTGAAATTGGGTCTTTTGCGGACAAATTTTGGAAAAGGATTTGAGTGGAGAAATTCAAAGATGCAAAGTCCGGCCATTATGAATAGCTTCTGGATGTTTCCCAGAATGCAAAAACTGCAAAAGGGATGGATGTAATCATTCTCACAAGTGAGGGCGTGAAAAAGATTTGGAGATGATGTTTCTTTTTCGGGTTTTATCGAGGTGTGCATATAGAACAATGAAATGAAAATAAAGGCGTGATCAATAGATAGTTATACCTGTGGAGGAACTGTACGTTGTCAGCAACAAATGACAAGGCAAATCTATCTGCATAATAAATTTGAGTCATGAATCACTTGAGAGTTCTCAGCAAGTGGTTGCGTTTGAGCACCATTTCTAAGATATCCACAAACACTGTAGCTAAGCCCATTGTGCATGGAGTATTTTAGGAGTTTTCAGTAATTAGAAATAATTAGTCTCTTCCTGGACCCTCTTTGAGTGTATACTGGAAAGCTTTAAGTCTCCTTTGAAGGCCATGATGAAGATCCACCGACTACCATTTTTATTAGCACCCCTTAGTACTAGTTTTGTTGTTTTTAAAATGAATTCACACACTGTGTAATTATTTCTACCCCCAAATACTTTGTGGATAGTTTTGCAGGATACTTGTCTATGTCATAGGTAGTTCATGTATGTAATGTTAAAAATAACTTTTTTTTTTATAATTTTTGATTCACAAAATGGTTTAAATGCCCGCTAATCATTTTTTGTGGTCTTTACTTAAGTAAACCTGAAAAGAAATGAGAGGCAAGCAAGTGGAAGAAGCAAAGCTAGGTTCACCTATATGGCAAGGACCGTGTTCATGTGCTTTCTGTTGACTTGCTGCAAAAGATTAGAATCACAATAAATAACATAATAAAGTGCTGTGCATGCAAATGTTGTCCCCTTAGAAGGCTTAAGAAAGAGTATCATCATGCATTGGTATGACACCCAGACGTAAAATCAAATAATGGAAAGAGAAAGAGAAGGGGAAATAATTTTCCCATATGTAGGGCAGTGAAACCAAGAAACTGTACTCTTTTAAAAGGGCCCTGAAGGACCTACGAAATGCAAAGAACCCATTTGATTGCTGACAATGGATACCAGAACTTGACACACACAGAAAGAAAGAGAAGAGGAAATAATTTTACCATATGTAATTAGGCCATTGAATCCAAGAAATGGTATTCGTTTAAAAGGGCCGTGAAGGACCTAACAAATGCAAAGAGCCCATTTGCTTACTGACAACAGATACATGAACTTATTATACAATATTATAATATTATACATGAACTTATTATATGAAAGAGAGAGACCCGAGTTAGTTCAAAGAGCAAATATTATAGAATAGATGTCTCTTTAGATGCGTAATGACTGCCCAAATGTCTTCCACTTGGTCTAAGTTTATTCTACTCATGTTTTCGCCTGAACTTATTGTTCTACTAGTTTCTATAGGAAATACCATTCTTGACATTCTACTTTGTTCTGCATGCTGCTTGACCATGGTTTATTCCGACTTTTCCTTTTTTCCCCGATGTTGTTCTCAAGATATCCCATTTTTCAGATCAGAAATTCCACTTCCATGATTTTATTTCTCCTGCATGTTACCATTGGTATTAGTACAATTTGTTTAGATGTTTTCTTTTCAGCCTTTGCAAACATACAAATGTGATGGATGACAACAATTGTTAAATTGGCAGACTTGTTGCGCTTAAGCTTGCTTAGGATGCTGATATGGGTCCAGTCCAGAAGCAGCTTGATGAGAAGATTGCTCATCCACACATCAGCTTCCCTTGAAGGCTCAGCCATACGACCCTATGAAAGTCATCTGGATTGAATCGAGGTCGGTGAAATGATGCTCTGTTTCAAGCAAATGCATCGGTAGTTTTCTAACTTTGGTTCCATAGGGAATATGGATGCTAGTGTTTTCTTCTCCAGTATAGTTGTTTCTGGCTCCTTGTGATCCTTCATTTGCAGCAATCGATTGACCTAGCTAGTTTGTGGAAATCTTGATGTTTTGACATCCCACTATATCTGCAAGATTTTTCTGCACTTGGTACCAGATTGCTCATGGTTGAAGGGCATTGTTATTTTAAATGTGTTCGATCCTTTTTCTTGCATATCTTCTGCAGATTTTTTTTTTTTTTCCTAAACAGACTATATAACATTCCTGAGATAGTTGAGAAAATTTATCCTATTTATTATATAAATGGAATATGGCATATGAGCTTTTGCTAATTTTCACTGGAAGTCAAGTGCAACTGAAATACCTCAGGGACCAAATTTGCATCATTTTCATGACAATAAAATGTTTATACAATCAAACATTGAAAATATCTCAAGCCATTGTCTAATTGCCATTCCTGCATTGTGCTAAGGAGAGAAAGGAAACCAATTATGTCCCACGAACTCTGCACCCAAAAGGAAAAAAGAAAAAAAAAATGGGGGGAAAAGTGAAGGAATCGATCCTTCTCGTTAATATTTAATTCCACCAAGTACCTCCTTAATCCTTCAGATGATGTAACAGCTAGGCCACATCATGTTGTGACATATGTTCTATAACAATAAGCCGAATCAAGTCTTTGAAACATGATAGGACCAAAGCTGCAATCTGTTGCTTAAGAATGATAATAATTAAAAAAATGAATATAACGAAGAAACTGAAGCCAGAATTGAAACATCTAGTACTTTTCATTTGATAGCTGTTCTCAAATTTTCTCTTACTTAATGCATGAGCGTCTACTCTTAAACCAGAGCAGCCACCATCAGAATTGAGGGCACAGCTTAATGGATCGTATTGCAACTTGACTCTCCTCTTGCATCCTTTCTTCATAGCTTTCTTGATTTCTGCATTTGTGTTCCAGAAAAGGCTTGTAAAATGCTTCTTGCTGCAGTTATTTGCCCATTTTGATACCCGGCTCATATCTGTTGTTTTAGCACAAAATTAGCTGCTTAGGATTGTAGCAGGAATTCTAAACTTGAAGATCTGGACAAAATTGTCCTTCTCTACCTACCAAAGGAGGTCTTCAACTTCCTTCTTTTTTTTTTTTTTTCGAGTCTTGGGACTCTGTTACTTCCTATTCCTGTTATTGATCTTCCAAACTTGGTCAATGACTCGTATAGCTTTTGGCCCCATTACTTGAACAAGCTGTGGGTAGATAAAAAGGAAAAATGAAGGACTGAAAAATTGAAGATCTCTGATGGTGATGATGTATAATTTCTGACTCCTTGAATTGATTGCCATGAAACCAGTATGCTTCCAATCGTCTAACGTTCCTGCAAATTATGCCATCAGTTTCTCTGCTGTCTTGGAATTTCCTACTATCTATAAGATGCCATCAGTATGCTTTCAATCTCTTGGATTCTGAATGAGACCTTTGCAGACCCCAAGCTTACTATAAAAAATTGCAGACCTTTGCAGACCCCAAGCTGTTTTGAGGACCTTATGCTAAAGCCGGTAAGCGACATAAAAGATCAGGACCCCAACATACCATTTTTCTTTTCTTTTTTTTTAAGGATAAAAGGCAATCTTTTGGTTTGGGTAGGGGAGGTGTTGGGGGGAACGCATTTTTCTTGCTGACTTGTCTAGAACTTTTGCTGCAGACGTAGCAACGTCTCGCATCGCCCGTATCTTCTCTCCTGATGCATGGTATATGCGCCATCATGGAAACCGGTCCTCTGCGGTACTCATGAAGCATGCTCTGCATGCTAGAACGTGATCCATCACAAGATGAACGGCTGCATCCATGCATTAAATGCTAAAAAAAAATTAAAAAAAAAAAAGAATAATTTAGATAGCCATCCACCATAAGATAGATGGTATGCAATCGTACCATAGAGAATTCCGTTCCATACCATCACAGTCGACCTTGGTGCATAACATCGTCCCTAAACGGTTAGGGGCTGTCAAAACATTGGCATCACAAAATTTTGAAAAACAAGTCATTTAACCGAAACACAAAAATAAGTACATAAACTTTTCAAAAAGAATTTGATACATATTGCTTGAATTGAGTTTACATGAGGCCTGATACGACTCACCCAACTCGACCCTTTGCCTTATGCACATAGCTATTTCTTCTTATTTAAAAAAATAATCACCATATGGCATGCGCATTCCAGAGAGTTTATGGTTATGTTGCGAAGTTGGATGGCTAAGATTCGTTTATGCAATTTTTTTTTCGTTTTTTCCTCCTTTCCATTTTGATGTTCCATACAGAGTAGGAGTAGGCTCATCAGTTGTACGTGCATAATGAACAGGTTCTAAAGCGAGCACTTGATGACCGAGTATGGCATGTTATGGATATTACCTTCTTAACACGAGAAAAATCCACCCACGTTCCCTGCCTTGGTAAGCTCCCACTTGGCGAAGGCTTGATGTTATATTTCTCCAAGGCTGATGAATGGATGGCGATGCATTTTGGCGGATGGGTGGTTCTGTGAGATTCAATCGACTGTGATCAATCCAAACGTGCTGCACCTGTCTGTTGACACTTGATATATAAATCAAATTTTTATTCTTCGACGAGGAGAGCACAGGATGGTTGTTTACGACCCTCACATTTAGAGTTTAGCATTTGATTGATTAATTTATCTGCATGAAACTATGAGCTTGGTGCTGTCCGTTTATAATTCCCGTCTGGTATTGCACGGGTAATGCTTGTTAATCACACCAAATTTTTATCTTCCTTGGTCTGAAGTGCTAGTCGTTCTAGGAATTTTACTTCTAAACAAAAGACAGACATTCCAAATGAAAGGTAAAATTTGATATATATATATATATATATAGAGAGAGAGAGAGAGAGAGAGAGATGGGATAATCCTAAATATCGGGGACCATCCTTAGAAGATAGGTGATCTATAACTGAAATCTACTAATCTATTGCTTCAGCAATCGTAATCTAGTTGGCAAGACTTAGAACAGAGGTGAAAAAAACAACTACATCACCTGGAAAAGAGGAGAATTGTGCATTTTATGAAAAAAAGAAACAGAGCATCCACAATGAATGCTGAGGACATGGTTAGAATTGAGTACAATACACCATGTTTTAATGCTTGAACTATGTTGAAGTCCAGGAAGTAAGTTCCTTTTTAAGAAAAAAAATAAAAAGAACATATTGAGAATATGTTCTTTTGTAGGTAAAAAAAATTATCTAAAAATCTATATTTTTTTAGATAAATATTTTTTAGACAATATTTAGATAAAAAATAATTTATCTATATTTTTTTATGTATGAAAAAATTACTTCAAAATTTGTTATCTATGTTCTTTTGTATTACTATTTTTCTAGATAAATTATTAAAATTTATTCATATTTTTTATAATACCTCTAATGCTTTTTGGATTTGGAGGGAGTAGATGATTGAGTTATTAAGCATTGAATGATGGAAATATTGGAAATAAGAATGGAGCACTTTAGATATAAAATTAAGTACCTACTTTACTAACCGATGAAAAAATGATTTAGCCATCTTTTAGGTGGATAAGATTTTTTTTTATTTCATGGATAAATGCTATTCAGAAAAACATAACTTTTTTATCTTGAAAAATTTGAGAATATGAATAAGTTGGTTAATGAAAAAGTAGATTCATTCGTAAAAGAAAGACCCTAAATAAATTCAGATGAAAAAAAAACTTCAATCACTTACCTCCATAAAAGATACTCCTCTACGTAGACTTCTTCTTCTCCTCATTTTTCTTGTTTTGAGTCTCACTGGACGAGCTTCCGACCCCATTAGTCTGTTTAGAGTTGCCCTCCCATTTCTAAAACCTCTCTTGCACAGCCAACAAGTTTTAATTTGTTGAATAAGCAATGACACCACATATTTCTCAAACTCTAACGTAAATTTTAACAAAATGAGAGAGATGGTAGAAGGTGTCCGGATTTTATATTATATATTTTTAATCTTGATTTTATATTTTATTTATGTTATTTTGCATGTGGATGTCTCAAGAAAATAAATCTCTCGATATGTATTGTCTATCCAAAGAATATTACATGAAGAGATGCTTCTATATCTTCTTGTGGCAACTCTTCATCAAAGAGTCTGTCCCTTCCTTTAAGAGTTGCGCAGAGGGATGCTTCCAAAGCATCACATCTTTTGGTTTCAAAAGATCAAATCAAGATATGTGAAGATTATGAGATACTCGTTTTAATCCCTAATATTTGAGTTTTATCTATAGTATCTCTGTTTGCATCCGGGCTTAGATCTATTTGGATTGACCCTTGATTCATTTTATTGGAATGCATTAAGATGACGATAAAGTATTTATTATGGGAACAAACCACCATGAAACTATTTGCTCTAAAGCAGGTTGAAACCTACCCAAAAGAAAAAAAATCCACCATAACATACCTTCAATCAGTGACTTTTTTCCAACTGATCGGTATCTTTTATATAAAATAATTTTCACATTAATTATATTATTGCATATTGTTTTAGAGAAAACCATTATTTGGGACAAAACCAAGGGGAAGCGTATTAATAATCTTTAAGTGAACGAATCACCTCGTGGACCTTCGAGGATTGTTTAAGATCTTATGATGGAAGAGTCAACTCTTGCTTTAATTCTTACCGTGATGTTCCTTTCAAGGTACAAGCAGTTTTATAGATGCAACACTTGCGCATCCCTTTTGTGGATCACCTTCTTTGGATCAGCAAGGGAGGAGAAAGCGGAAAAACGAGAGAAAGATGGTTGGTCCAGATACCTCACAGGCTCAAGTTTTATATCTAAAAATGAGAGAAACAAAGGGAAAAGGAAAGAAAATAGATAGATCACATAAGTCCGATACAAATCACAAAAATGCCAAAAAGAGGGAGATTGGATTTACAATCATGTAACTATTTTCAATAGTGAAGTAGAAATTTTTTAACTGTTTGTGGGCCGGAAAAGGATGTCCTAGAGGTATGCTGCAATGAGAAGATGGTAAAATGAGGATGAAGGTTTGCACTCTCTCAAGGAATTTGAAGCGTGACAAGATGCAAAATATATGAAAACATTGTCAGCTGGATGACGCCAAGGCTCCTCTTCTTCCATTGCCATTAACAAGAGTTTTTGGTATAGTCGGGAAAATTAGCACCAAGCCATGACCATGACCTTTTCTTGCTCACATTCGAATACTTATCAGAAGGTGAGGGAGGGCTTTTCGTTCTAAGATTTGAAGAATGATCGGAGGCTACAGCAACAGCCGATGAGTTTATCTGAACAGTACTCTTGCAAGGTACTGCAGGCTGATATCGCGTCTTCTCCGCGGGCTTTTAGGAACATTTTATTTTCTTTCATAAATAAATTAAAGAAAAAAAAAAAACGCCTTGCAGGCTCGACGCTGGAACCAGGTTGCCTGGAGATGCGTGCCACACAAGGTATGTGAACATGGCTTGTGTATATAGAGAAGAGAAATACTTTGCATACCCATCCCGTGCGAGAGCCAATCACCATAGATAATATGCGGGGAGTAGGATTGTAAGTGGGCTCGGGCTGGCTCAAGGCCTATCAGGCCGAGCCGGCTTCTGATCGAGCTTTGGACTCGGTCTGAAATCATTCAGATCGGACTCAAACCAAAAAATAGAGTCTGTTTTATTTTTGGGCCAGGCTCGAGCCTATCTTTGGTTCGAGTCCAATTAAAATCTATCCACGCCCTCGCGAACCCCTCCTCCACCCTGCCCCGACTCCCCATGAAACAACCCCCCCTCTCACCCTCTCTCGGCCTCCCGCGAAACACGCCCCCTCCCCTCTCGCCCTCCCTCGGCCTCCCGTGAAACACTCGTCCCCTCTCGCCCTCCTCTGGCCCCGGCGTAAATTTCCCCCCTCCATCCTCCTCCGGCTTCGGTGCAAAATCCCCCCATCTCTAGCCCCATCCCTTGTAAACCCACTCCCCCCCCTCAACCCCCATGAAAACACTCCCCCCCCCCTCAACCCCCCAGCCCTCTCCTAGCCCCAGCGTGAATCCCACTCCCCCTTCCGCCCTCTTTTAGCCTAGTGCGAACCCCCTCCCCCGGCCCTAGCCCCGACATAGAACCCCTCCCCCCTCTCGGCCCTTCTCCGATCTTGGCTCCTATGCTTGCACTACACCTCCATGCCGGCTCCCTCTGCACCCCTCCGTGGCTCTGCCATCCCCTGCCCTGTTGCACCCCAGGGTGAGAAGGGGAGGTCCAGGCCACCGTCGTCCAAGCCTCCTTCTCCATCGGCGAGGATGGCTGGCCCAATCAGGTTTGGGTCAGGCTCGGATCGGGCTTGGACCTAAATTTTTTAGAAGATTTTGGACCTAAGCTTGGCCTGAAGCCCTTAAAAAAATTCAAACCGGGCTCAGATAGAGAAAAAATCCGACCTAGCCTAGCCCACTTCCAGCCTTGATGGGGAGTCACACCGCCCGTGGTGCACAAAAAATATCTCATATAGAGAAAAACTTGGTGCATTGCATGCGGTGCAGTAAATTGACATGGAGTGCACCATCCAATTACATCAGGCCACATAGCATAAATAATAAAGATATAGACATTTGATGCCGCTCATATTTTTGCATTAGATTTTTACTGACAAAAATATTATTTTTCTCCATAGAATTAAAAAAATAGTATTATAACTTCTTGATGCCGTATAAGATAATAAGAAGTCATAATAAAGTAATAAGAAGTTATATATATTATTCAGGATGTCATATATATTGATATAAAGTTATATAAGACATTAGAAAGCTATATATATTATTCAGAATATCATATATATTCACAAGAAGTCATATATATCATTCAGGATGTCATATATATATTTATAGAAAGTCATATATATTATTTAAGATGTCATACAAAGATACAGAAAATCATATATAATATTCAAAATATCATATATATTTATAAAAAATTATATATATTATTCAAGATGTTATATATATTCATAGAAAGTCATTTAAGATGTCAAAAAGTCATATATATTATTCAGAATATCATATAAAGATATAAGAAGTCATACACATTGTTTAGAATGTCATATATATTAACATGAAGTTATATATATTATTCATAATATCATATATATTGACAGAAAATTATATAAGACATCAAAAATCCATATATATTGTTCAGGATGTCATATATATTCACAGAAAGTTATAATAACTATAGGATATCATATAAAAACATCAAAAATCATATATATTATTCAGAATATAATATATACTCATAAAAAATCATATAATGCATTAGGAGGTAATAATATTGTTCTTTCATTATTCTACGAAGAGAAAGGGCATTTTCATCAGCAAAATCTGATATTAAAAAATTGAGTAGTATTAAATATTATTCCATTATTACTTGGGCTATGTGGTCCAATATAATTGGATGGTGTGCTCCACATCAAATTTACTATACCACACGTATATGTGCATAAAAAATTATCCATGTATATATCTCAAGATTTATAGGTAGGGTTGGAAATGGTCCAGACCAGACCAGGCCAGGCCACACCCTTACCCGAGCCCGAGCCCGACCCAAAATATTTTTTTTGGACTTTGGGCTTAGGTCCAACAGTACTTTAAAATTTAAGGTCCGAGCTCAAGTCTGGCTTAAATCCAATCGGACCTGCTTAAGCCTAAGTCCGATACGAACCTACAAATATCTCCCAGTCCTTCTCTACTCTATCCAAAACCCACGTCTCCTCCCCTTTCTCTCCTCATGCACTCTCTTCCTCCTCTCCCTCCATGTGCCCAGTGCCATCATCATCGATGCTGGCCTTGTCAGCCTCACCTACGCAGCCCACGTCACTACCTCCTCCATCCCATTCCTCCTCCTTGAGGTCTCCGACATTATTGGCTGTTGCATTTGCACCGACTCCCTTGATGTCTTCCTCATCGATTGGAGCTTCTAGATTTTCCTCATTGCATACTCGGAGGCCCACCACCTCCTCGACTATCCCTCCCTTCGCCTCCACCTCTTCTACCCTGGCACCCTTATCTATCATGCTCGCCGCTTCCATCACATGACCAACCCCTTTCGTTGCCCCTTCCATGTCCTCACCTCCCTCCCCAACTCCATCGACTCCATTCCTGACAAGCTCTTCATTGGCCTTGCCCACCTTTAAGCCGTCTCTCTCTTGAATTCCATCATCCTCTCTATCCTTAAATCCCCCATCTCCTCCCACCTCCGTGCCATCAGGTCTTCCCCTTAGCACCGTGGATCACTTCTTCCGTTCTTATCGGCATTTTTTTGGATGGAAGACTGACATCAACAATGGCCGATGGGGGAAGACGAAAGACCAGCATTGGTGATAGCCTATTGGGGAAGACGAAAGACTGGAGTCAATGATGCCTGATGGGGGAAGATGAAAGACTGGAGTCAACAATGCTTGATGGGGGAAGACAAAAGACCAGCATTGGTGATGGAGGAAAATGGAAGATCGGATGGCACAAACCAAGGCCAGGGGCTAGGACTCTTCTTATTAGAGTTGGAGTCTTGGAGACAAAGTGATGAATGTCATGAACATTAGAAGATTTGGAACACGAAAGAAGGCTTAAACCTCATATAGTTATATTTGGGCTCATTGATTAAACCAATTAGCTAATGCTAATTAGCTAATTGATTAGGTTTGGATTAACTCAGAATTCGGGTTAAACAAATTTGAGTAGGGAATTGGATTCGCATCGGATGTTTGGACTACTAATCGGATTGAAATTTGGGCTTGGATCCCAGGCTGGGCTAAAAATATGTCAGAGCCCGATCCAACAGATAAATAAATTTTATATTTAAGCCCAAGCTAACCTGAATTGTATTGGGCCGAGCCCAAAGCTGATCCAAAATTGGTCTGGCCAGTCCGAGCCAGTTCCAACCCTGCTTAAGGTAAAAATAAAGCATAAGCATGAAAGCGATGCGTGCGGCCGCACGTACTAACAAGCACATATCTGGTCCCCCCTCCTCGCACCTATTGCCCCCGGCACGTGCTCCCCACCCCGCTTCTGAGTTCTGAAGCAAGGCGCGTGATGGGACACGTGTCACGCAGGCGTCCCCCTGACAGCACTCCGCTCGAGCCTTTGACCCCATGGAGCTAGGAAGATTGCTCTTGTCCGGATCGTCGGATCTCCGGAGGGCACAACCGCCCTCCGCCGTCCGATCTCCTTTTTGGTGGAGATGTCGAGGCGCCTCGCCCCTACTTGCAGCGCGGTGGGCCGACAAGGCGAGCTGATATGTCGGACCGGCCCTCCCCCCAACCCATGCCCTCTGCCTTGCTCATTCCGACCACCCGACGACCGACACGTGTCCTCCTCTCCCGCGGGCTCCCTCCACGCGTCGTGACCACCGACAACCCACCATGTGGTAGTTGGCCGGTCAGCCTATGTGGCCCGCCATGTCATCGACAGCTCACTCATTGCTGGACTCGACGTGGCATGCATTATTTTGATATTATTATTTTTTGTGGGGGTGTGGTCTGGGAATCCGGTCTTTCCATCAATCCTGTGAGTCCGAGTCCGCCTTCCCTCGGCAGGAGTTCTTCGGAAGGTATCCCCGGTTTGTGTCAAAATTACAAGGCCGACCTCGCAGCGATTCCTGGGCTGGCGAAGACCACGTCTACCCAGGTATTTCTGCAGCATGGGACACGTGTCCCCCCGATCGCGAGGGATAATTTCATGTCCGAACGTTTATGCGTGTGCATTTTGTGGGGCTGGTGGCGGGTTTGGTACGAGGTTAGCTATTGAGCATCTAGAAATTATTTATACGTGGGAGAAGGAAAAGGGGACGAAGCTGGTACTTGGTTCCGTGACACACCAAAGGAAAATATATTCTTTTGCAGATGAGGAAAAAATAAAGAAACATCGAAGAAAAAAAAACAAAAGATTCCATTACTTGGCGCTGTAGTGATTGCATTAAAACTCCAAAAAAATCAACATATAAAGCAGTGGTGAGAGGGAGGAGGGAAGGGAATCAAAATGTCCTAAACGGTTGTAGTAAGGTGCGAATGGATTACTTTATTGTTTGTTTACTATTCATCTCTTTATCTTGGCTCTGCATGATGGAGTTAATCCCTCCTTTCCAAGCCAGTATGCGTTCAATTTTGTTTCCCTCCCTCCATATTTGTCAACCATCAGGTTTGTTTTAAGCCGATACATGCCCAAACCAAGCAAAGCGGGGTGATGTGAGCAGCTTAAATTACATGGGATGCTCAAGGTGATGACGGGGACCGCTGTCAGTGGTAGACATGGTAATTAAAAGGAAATGGGAGGGGACATTGCCCGACGGTGTCAAAATAGAAGAAGAAGAAAGTGGAGTTGGTCGATGGAGCCCGGGGCACCTCTATTTCTATTTTTCAGGAGCTCGCCTCTCGAAGCAAAAAGGAGGAGCTCCCATCACTCACATGAAGTCCCTCCCCCTCTCACTCTCTTCCTCTGCCCCCACCTCTTCCTCTATACTCTTTTCTCTTCCCAATCTTCTTCTCTGGTAACTACTGGTCCTCGCTTCCCTAATAAAATTAGAAGGACCGAGTCGAAACGAGCAAGACCTCTGAGACGGAGCCATCATCATCACCACTTCATTCCCTTTTCCCTCTTAGAAGCTGACGATCTCCCGCCAAATCCGTCAATGCCATCCTAGCCGTCCGCCCTGCATCGCACGGTCGCTAGAGAGGCAATGGCGCAGCCGTGGTAGAGGGAGCTCGGCCCGGGAGGTTAGAGAGAGAGAGAGAGGGTGGAAGGGAGGTTGCGAGTAGGAGGAGGTGGGAATGGGGGAGAGCGGCGTCGGGGGGCCGGCGATGGCTCCGCTGAACGTGGAGCGTGGGGAGGAGAGGTGGAGGCACTTCGACAACTCGGTGAATGCCGTCTCCTTCGGTTTCGTCGCCACCGCCATCCTCATCTCCATGTTCCTCGTCATGGCCATCTTCGAGCGCTTCCTCCGACCCAGGTCCCCACTCCTCTCCTCCGACGATGGCCGGATGCGGAGGCCCTCTTCTTCCGCGGATCTCGAGGCGCAGCACCGCCGGGGCATCGCCGGCAAGCTCGAGTACCCTTTGCCCAAGGTAGCTTTACCGCGCCACACCCACTCCGTTCTACTTCAATTACTATTAGTTTATTATATCTTAGTTATAAGGAAGGGAAAAAAAAAAAATGCCCTTTCACTTTGGGTCTGTTCTTTTACGAATAAAAATTTTATTGAGAATTTATATTTTTCTAAATAAATATTTATTAGATAATATTTAGATAGAAAAAAAGTTTATATCCATATTTTTTTTGCATTATTACTTTTTTTTGGATAGGTTACTAAAATTTATCCATATTTTTCATAATATCTTTTATGTTTTTTAGATTTAGAGATAGTGAACAACTGAGTTATTGGGCATTGAATGTTGGAGGTATTGGAAATGAGGATGGATGAATAAAATTAAATGTTTACTTTACTAGCTGATGGGAAAATAATTTAGCCGTCCCTACATGGGTAAGATTTTTCTCTATTTTATGGGTAAATGCTATCCATAGAAAAGTGATTTATCCATCTTGAAAAGCATGAGAATATGAGTAAATTGGTCAATAGAAAAGTCGATCAACTTTCTTATGATATTTACCCACCAAAGAACGGGCATTAGCGTAACATTTATGGTGCTCTCAGTCTTTTAGAAGTATATTTCTTGGCTTCTTTTCTGCATATCTTTTCTTACACTTCTTAAATAAAGTTTTCCGGAATCCAAAGTCAACTAAGATTAAAAAGAGATGCAAAATGTAATTTTTTTAATGTTGAATTTGTTGTTTTCCTGAATATTAGCAACAGTAGAAGTATAGATCCCATTTAGAAAGGATTGCTTATAGTGGGACATCCAATTAAAGTTGTTTAGTAGGAGCACAAGCATAATAGTAGGAGTTAAATGACGGTTTGTCGGTCTTTGTTAGAGCTGGGACGAGGGGCGTAGTCGCACAAGAATCAAAAGGGAGAAGGTGTTGTAAAGTCTCGATCACACCCAATCATTCAATGGGTGCACCCCGCCATCCCCACCAAAGCAAGGTTCTGTTCATAATGTTGGTAGACCAGAAGCTCAAACTAGCTGGTGGTTGGATAACCGTGTAGCTCGAAATAGATTCAGAGACTGGCGATTTTTCGTGTTGCTCCAAGCGCAAGCACTGTCATGAACTGGACTTAAAGCTAGTTGTAACCTGCCGTGGTAGTCCTTTGTCTTGCTACAAGCCCAGGCAGTAACTTGAGGCAGACTTCAAGCCAGTTGTAGCCAAATTACCCCCCACCCCCCAACCAGATATGTCTCTGTGCCTAATGTTGCTGTTGGCCCTCTCCACCTGAAGCTTAGACCAGCCACTGGTCGGATAACCAAGGTAGGCTAAAATGGACTGAAGGTTCTGGTGGCCTTTCATCTCGCACATTAGCTGGATTTAGAGCTAGTTGTAGCTAGAATACCCACTAGGAGATGTCATCCAGAACATACCTCTGGTCATAATGTTGTCATATGCAACAGGAGTTAGCTGCATATTTTCATCTTTTCAGTCAATGGATAAGGAGACAGTTTTGTAGCTTACCCGATAAAAAGAAATAGAAGGTTGATTTTTCATCTTCAACGAATCAAAGCCAGGGAAAATGAGGAAGTTTAAATAAAGCGATCGAATGCCTTCTAATTGGTTGCAAATTATTTTTAACATTTGGAGTACTGGTACCCAGTAGATGGGTTCACCTATCGAATGATTAGGAACTAGAAATTTCAGAATATCACTTTTTAGCTATTCTCTAAAGGCATTGTCAGTCAGACCTTTTTGCAGTCAACTGAGTTCAAGATGTAATGGAATATTTGGAAGAACCATAGCACTAGATGAGCCTAAGCTAGAATGTTTGCTGGGTACCTGAATGTGCAGTACTATTTCAGGGCTCATCTATGTGAGCATGAGATTATATACTAATGCAATATTAATGTTGTATCCTAGAATGGCCCATTTTAAAACAAATTCCATGAGAGAAGTCCATATGTGCTGAACTTTTTCTTGTGGTTACTCAGTAGTCAGTATTTAGGCTTGTTTTCTGCAGTTCTGGAGCTGTATCAAGAATTAGGTGTTCTTAGGTGGCCACATATTGATGCGGTACCTGAAGCAGGCATTGCATGTTTATGGAACTGTTTAGATGTGTACTAACAGTCACTTAAGGATGTAGGTGGCTGCCTGTGGCCAAAAATGATCCAGCTATGAAGCTGAGTAAAACCATTGGAGGCCAAAAATGATATTGCTCAAAATGGATTAAGAAAGAAGGAATCATGCTCAGGCCACTGTTTCTAGCTGTCTGGTTCCATGTGAAATCATCTGGTCTGGTTGGGGTTGACATTGAGAATGCTGTGCTTTGAAAGGATGATCCAACATTATCATCCTGATTTCCCTTTGCTGTATTGGGTGGTCGATTCCAATAGTCTGAGCACTTATTATTGGATGATTGTCATTGTTGGCACGTCATTGTCGGTGCTTTTTTAAATTGTTGTTGTTCTGTCCTCACCCAAACAAACATTTAAAATAAAACTGCACTTAAACAAATGATGATTTGATGGAGTTCCATTTCATGATTAATGGATGAGCTATACTATAGGACATGTCATGGATATGTAGGCAACTCATTGTCGTAAGTACACCTCATTATAGCTTGATTCATGTTCACTTGGTTGCTTAGCAGATATGTATTGCACCAATGTAACATTATTTAATCCATCTCTCTTGATTGATCATTGTCAGATGTCGGTTATGCTTTTAGCAGAATGAGAAGTGAACCAATTCTCTTTGTGACCCACATTTTAAGCTTGAATTGTTTTTCATAACAATATGCACCAGGAAACACTTGGGTCAGGCCTCCAAGGAGCACCATGAGATCAAATGTAAAGGTTGAGGATTTGAGATTAAGGGACTGTGGTTCATGCATCATCTTATTTTTCCATATGGAACAAATATTTCATTGAATTCATTGTCACGTATCTGATAATTGATGTCAAATCAAAGAATTTAATATCTCTATGTTGCATTTTTTTGGGGGAAAAATTAATATATGGCAAGGTAGAGATGTGTCCATTTGAGAAAGGAACAAAAAATGGGAAATTTAAAATAAAAATGCTTTTGATAATGGAGAGAAAAGAGTAAGGATTAGTCCATGAGTTTTAAATAGCTGATCTTGTATTGGTTATCATTGCTGCTAATTGGCTACAATAATTGCCTGGCTGCCTTTTGGCATCATTGGTCATATTTGAAAGACCAAGAAGACGACATGAGAACAAGACGAGACTATCCAACATCATAAAATGCTGATGCAATGAAATAGCTATACCACATCTTGAATATGAAGAGATGCTAGCTTGAATTCTGGATCTTTTTATGTATAAATGATGTATAACATGTAGATGTTACAAAATTGGAGATCCCTGTGGATTGCTCAACTGCCATTTACCATAATCAAATTCCCATTATTAAGATAACAACATAAAGCCAAAAGAAATATTTCTTTGTTTTACACCAGGAAAAAAAAAAAAAACAAAAGAAACTACAGATCTCAACAAAGCCACAGTGGTGTACTAGAGAGAGAGAGAGAGAGCATGATCGTTGTGTACTGGTCCACTTTCAGTTTTGGAGACGTAGTGTACTTACATTTAGTTGCAAGTCTTGCAAACCTTAAACAATTAAACTCCGCCCGTTCGTGCATATTCCTTATGCTCGAAAGTGCAGCCTCCAGAGCTTGTTCTTTCAGGAAGGAAACCACCTTCCCCAAACTGGAGGATATTTATGTTACATGCATGTTGAATTAATAGAAAGCTTATGGGCAGAAACTTATTATCGGTTTACCACTGTTTGGTTATTACTTGATGACATTTGACTTTTACAGTTCTCTGTACATTTTGGATAACTTAGGAGTATACAACCATGAAACAATTTCTAGATACAGTGGATGGAGCATATTTAGCTGTAAAGTTTTATCCTCTTGACATGGTAGCAGGTGATTCGGATAGCTGTGGTTTATGTTTTGCTTCTCTCTTGCAGATGTCAGTCTATGCAAAAGGGGTTTCAGTCCTGATGCCTGGGTATGATATCCCCACCTTCATCGCGCACCCTGCCCCTGCACCTTGCCCTCCCGAACGAATCTCTTGGCCTTCTCATCAACATAATCGAATCAGCGGTTCTACATCAAATTTAAGTTAGGAATCTCGGCGCGTGGCATCCGATTCATCTTTTGTCAACCAAATTCTTGTCTTCCCACAATGTCCATTTCCATTTGGACACCATGTTTGGTTCCACCTGAGGCAGTTCAGGTAGGAGCGGTTGTAACCCATTTTTCCTACATGAGCTGCTGCAAGACACCGTCAATTAAAATATGTACGGTTTACCTCTTTCATGTGGTCTCTGCTGCCCCTGTTCCTTCAGGGAACGGTGTGGTGGCTCTCTCAAGGGCACCTATCATTTCCGTTCAATCGTAATTGCAACTTGGATTGTTTAAGTTTCAATCTAACCGAGACTTTTGTGACGAATCTTCTGGATAAGTCTTTCGGGTTCTAGACATGGATCTGCCGTTCATCTCTCGTGTGCATGGCTCGATTGGAAAAGCAACGTTTTGCGGGTCCCAGAGGTCAAAACTCGTGCCACATCTGCATGTAAATTTGTTGGTGGAAGTCGGTTATTTGCCGGGCACCGCAGGGGATGCGAGGCGGTGGTGAATTTGTGGAAGATCTTGAAGCCTTGCGTGGGAAAAGAAATTTCGCGTGACGTGTCGCACGAGTCATCTAATGTTACGGTCTTGCGAAAAAAATGCTGAAGAAATCCAACGTCCGTAAGGTGTGGGAGGGAATCGTTTTGGGGTTTCCTTTTCTGTTCTCTCGTGAGGGGTTGGGGTTGTCTCTTTGGCCCCAAGGAAGGATTCACGTCCTGTAAGCCAATCCACCGTTGGGTCATCCACTGGACGCTTTGTGATCCGTGAAGATGGATGAGTGGTGGGTGTGGGGTGCATCCAGATCAGTGCAGTGGATGATCCAGCGGCGGATTTGTGCAAAGGAAGGTGAATCCTTCTCCCGCGTGAAAGATACAACCCCAACCCTTTCATTGGAGGATGACTGGGCAAGAAAATTCTATCAAGTGCCCATAAAGTATGTGGGGCTTATGTCTTGATCGACCTATGGCATACCTGGCCTACCGGCCCCTTTTTGGAGGTTTGATTGGATGGCTGAAAATGTGGATATCCTGCACGATCATAGAAATGAGGAAAATCTACCACAAAATCTAGATGTTATTTAAAAATTATGGTAGTCATGAAGGTACATGAGAACTGAGAAGCGCTGGAAAGGATCAAGTTAATGATGATGGGAAATTGATAGCACTTTTGTTAGAATACAGATCTCTAAATCTGCATCGAATTATTGCTATGTGATTACATTTTAGAATGATCTTGGACGCCCTGTTTGTAGAGTCCTGGGATGGCATACACATGAAAATATTCATTTTCTTATACTAGTGTCATGTACAACATGCTTTAATATTAATCTCTGACTCTGAAGTTAATTTTGGACTAAGGTTCGATTATAACGTACTTATTCAATTCGTTTCCATCAGATGCCAAAGGGGTTTAGCGGTTCTTAGTTTTTTGAATTTATTTGAGATCATATTTTTTTTTTTTTTTTTTTTTTAAACAATCGGTTGATCACATCATTGTAGTATGAGTACAATCCAAAAAATCAAAATATATGATATCATGCAGGGTCTTTGGATAATTATCATCTTCGTATCAAATCTAATCTCTAATATGGTTAGCTACGAAGAAGAAAGCAATCTAATCCACCATATTGAGATCGATTGTTTGTGCTATACTAATGAATCCATATTTCATAAAATTATATAAAATATTTTGTAATATCTTATCTTCCTTCGTGCTAGATCTTAAGGACCTCTCTATTATATCTACCACAAGATCCTCAACGGTGGAAGTTATAAATTAGGGGCCATTGAACATTTATTATAGTATAACATAGATGGTAATGGTGACATGACATTGCTCATTCTTGCTGTCATCTTGGAGCTGCATCAGCTTCTCTTCTTTTTTTAAATATTTTTTTCGGTTAAATTGAGTGTCCAGAATCTGGTTTTTTCCAATTTAATAATAAAATATTGATTGCTAATGCTAATTCACTGCTTAATGCCTCTTTTTTTTTTTTTTTTTTTTGTAAAGGCATCATATAATTTTGTTTTCCAACCTTACACTATGAAAATTGAGAGAGAGAAATTGCAAGTGTTGCCACCAAAATTCAAGCTAAATCACCAAGGCCGGACAAAATCCGAGACGAAGTAGTGAGATCACTTAACTAGACTCCGATCCAAGCTATCGATCAGGAGAGTGCTAGCGACCATTAAGATTGGACTTAACAGGAAAAGTTTGTCTGACTCATCTTATCCAATCTGGAACTAGAGAGAAAGATCCACTTGCCGAAGCTTGCCATGGAAACCTTTCATTGTCCAACTCCGTTGGATTTTGAAGGAATCAAAGAGGGAATGAAAGAGTATAAGGGAGTCTTAAAAACAAAAAAAAAAAGAAAAAGGTTTACCAAGGGTTCCCATGGTCCAAAGAGGATTGGTATTCATTACCGAGTAAAGTGGAACGTAATGGTATGCACAGTGCCCATGCGAAGGGAACCAACCGCAATGATCATATGCAACGACAGCTGATCCGTTCGAGACGAGTCGTAACCGCCCCTTCATTAACCGGATCATCATTGTCTCTTTAATAGCAATTAATCACTTTACATACTCTAGAATCGAAGACAGAGAGCACACCATTGTTGGTTGGTAAACTTGCCAAGATTGGCTTGACAATTTAATTCAACGCCTCAGTGAACACTTTTGAGTCCATGCTACCATGGCTAGTTGCTCAGTTAGCTGCTAAGAATATTAGTTCCGTTCGTGTCAAGGTCGTTACTTCGGTATCTAGGTACGGAGGAGGTCAGATTGACGAATATATACTATATCAGAGAGGATAAAATTGAAGACTCTTTGATTCTTACGAATGTATTTATCTTAGATTAGTTTTGATATGGCTTGAAATCAATCTATCTAATGTGATTGGACATTCTTAATTAGATCTAAATAAAGAAGAAGGTTATGATAATTTTTTGATTTTCATCTTCAAATTATAACCAATTCATATTCGCATGCTTATATAAACAAGCCCAAAAGATTCCACAAAAAAAAAAAAGTATCCCCAATTCTTGATCTAGAGCGGCATGAATTTTGAAGGCAAAATTTTTTTTTTCATAGTTCAAAACTTTTATGACGGGGGGCTCTAAAGTATTTACCTATCATTCTGTCTTTTTTTACTATTATAGACTAATAGATCTATGAGCTATTGAACCCGAAATGAAAGCTAAGATCAAAATAAAAACAAAAATTAAGATGAAAACCGAGATCAACTTCAAGTGAAACAGCCATTGTAAAAGGATTAAAATGAAGATCGATCAGAATCAGGCAGACTAAAATAAAATAATATTTTATATTATTTTTATATTTTTATGTTATTTTTTTATTATTATTTTTTAAAAAAATTACATGCATGAAAGGATTTGATCGGAACCAATTTTATAAAATTTTTTTTTCTTTTTAAATACAGATTGCTCGACCAGCGACTTCGTCCAACAAGCTTTACTGTTTTAGGCACCATATTTTCCAGCGTGCTACGAAAAAATATTATATTTTATAAATCCGCTTTTAAGAACATTAAAAAAAACAAAACTCTTTGGTTCTTCGTGCGTCCAGTGGTGAACGCAGGGTGCGCATACGGATCCATCGAGCAAAACGAGCAAATCCCACCCACTGCAAAAAAAATCTTGGAGCGAGCATCCCTCATCTGCCAAAAGAAATAAAATAAAAAATCTTGGACCGTATCCTCCGCGGTGGAACGGGCACCCTCGTCGTGCCAATCCTGGACGGAAACGGACATTTCAATTCACATGAGGACTGAACAGGATGCGAATCCGAAAAAGATGTGTTTCTCAACCCTACTTACATTCGGTTCCGTGATTTGCCGGTTCGAACGATTTTTTTCTTTTTCTTTTTCTTTTTTTTTGAGCAGATGTTTTATTACTCTCCCTTCGCTAAGCAGGATTGAAGCACGTGCACAAAAGAAATTAAAATGGTCTGGAAAGATTTAATGGATTGAGGCAGGTCCGCGTATGCTTTTCTTCCCAGAAGATCAAAGCTTCTCGATGGTTACCGGTGGTCTTCCATAAGATATAACAATTTCAATCCCTCAAACCATGCACTTTAGTGAAGAACTAGCATGAAACCCGTGCTATACCGCCAGATTTAATAAATAAAAAATAAAATAAGAAAATTTTTAATTTTTAATATTTTCAAAAATTTATTAAAAAATTTTAAAAAAATATTATTTTAATTTATATCTTTTTTTATATCGATCCTATTTACATTCTTTGAAAACATTATTATTTAAAAATATTTAAAAAATAAAATTTTTAAATAAAATAATAATAATAATAATTAATATTTTAAATATATAATTTATTTTTTAAAAAATTATATTGACCTAATTTATACTATCTAAAAATATATAATTATTCAATGTAAAATAATTGATACTTAATAGAGGTACAACAAATAGCTATATATATTATGTATAAGACATCAAGCATCATCCTTCATCTTGAACTTTATTTTTTTTTAAATTTTATTTAAATTATCATCAAGATAGTAATAAATTTTTTAAACTACTAAATAATAGTAAAAAAATAATTTATAAAAAATAAGATATTTTAATAAATTTTATTAAGTGGGGGAGAGCGAATTACCTCAACTACTTGAGACTTTCCATCCGATTGAGATGAATCTAGATTTTTCTATTCAGCTACTTCAAGCCTTCCTTCAAATTGAGACTCCTGCAAATGAAAAAAATAAACGGAGAAACTAAAAAAATTAAAAATATATATATAATATTAATAAAAAAATTAAAAAAGCAAAATCTTTTCTTGCATTAATTTAAAATTTATTTTAGTACAAACTACATGCTATAAAAATAGTAATATATTCTTGATACATAATAAAAAATTAATAATTAAAAAAAGATAATAAGATTTATAATTTTACCTAGTGAGTATAATCGATCACTTCATTATGTTGTATTAAATCTCGATTTCGTATATTGATTTAAATAATTTTAATTTTTTCATAATTTCTTTCAGACAAAATTTTAATAATATCTATTTATGAAATTATAATTAAGATAACTAATTAAAAATAAATCTTAAATATATTTTAAAATATTTATAGGGCTATAAACTAAAATTACTAAAAATATCTTAAAAAATTCTAAAATTTGATATATTTTATTTTGATCTAAAAAAAATTATCTAAATAGAAAATAAAAAGCTAAATATAATAGGAGCAAAAGAATCATCTGAATGACTTCAAAATCAACTTAAAAAAATTATTTAAAGATATTTAAAAATAAAATTTTTAAATATAATAATAATAAATTAATATATTTTTAGAATATATAATTTATTATTTATAAATTTATATTAATCCTATTTATACTATTTAAAAATATATAATTATTTAATATAAAATAATTGATATTTAACAGTAGTACAATAAACAGCTACATACATCATGTATAAGACATCAAGTATCATTTCTTATCTAGAACTTTATTTTTAGTTTTAAAATTCTATTTAAAATTATCATCAAAATAGTAATAAAATTTTAAAATACTAAATTATAGTAAAAAATAATTTATAAAAATTAATATATTTTAATAAATTATATTAAGAGGGGAAGAGAGAATTACTTCGATCGTTCGAAACTTTTCATCCGATTGAGATGAATCTAAATTTTTCTATTCAGCAACTCTAAGTCTTCCACCAAATTGAGACTCTTGTAAATGAAAAAAAATCAAAAATTAAAGAAAAAATAGAAAAAAAATATATAAAATATCAACAAAAATAAAAAAAAAGAAAAAAAATGAAAATAAAAAATCTTTTTTGGTATTGATTTAAAATTTATTTTAGTACAAATCAAATGCCATAAAAGTAGCAATGTATTCTTGAAATATAATAAAAAATTAATAATCAAAAAAATATAATGAGATTCATAATCTTACCTAGTGAGTGTAATCGATGACTTTATCATATTATATTGAACCTTAATTTCGTATATTGTTTCAAGTAATTCTAATTTATTCATAATTTCTTTCAAATTTCTTTCTGACAAAATTTTAATAAATTCATTTATAAAATTATAATTAAAAAATTAATCAAAAATAAATTATAAAAAAATTTAATTCAAATATTTACTTAATAGATGGATCCAAAACTATAAAAATCATCCATAAAAAAATAGAAAGCCATAACTTACTTTTTTCTAATAAAAAATTATCGATATCATAAATATATTTTTATTGTTAGACTTTGAGATAGTAGGATCTATAATTATTAAATAAAATCTATACTAATAATTATTTTTATCATTTAATTATCTTCAAACTATCTAATCATGAAATTAAATCAATATTAAGATAATAATTAAATTTTTAACTATCAAATAATAATAAAGATTAATTTAAAAAAATAATATATTTCAATAAATTTCATAGAGAAGAAGAAAAAAAGTTATCTCATCTGCTCCAAGCCTTTGATCCAATTGAGATGGTAAATTTTTTTATTCAGCCACTTCGAGCCTTCCACTCGATTGACACTCCGACGAATAAAAAAAAGTATAGCAAAAATTAAGAATAAACATAAAAAATCAATTCAAATTAAAAAAATAATACAAAATTTAAAAAGCCAAACCTTTTTTCATATAAGCAATTCAATTTTTTTCTCTTTTTCAAGATAAAGACCGACAGAAGGTAGGGGCAAGGAAAGCAGAAGAAAATATGTTTAGAAGAGCCTCTCATCAGTTTTATAGTCTAAAAACATCATCTGAGAGGATTTTGAAAGGGTTGCTGCTGCGCTTACAGCAGCCCTCCACTTTCATTGATAGAATGTATTGGGGATAAACCCCGCTTCCATCGAATTTCAGTCTGATGCTTAGCCTAATGCAATTGGTAATCATGAAAGAGCTTTGATCAAAAATTCTTCCTCCAGCGGCCGAACTCCAGCCGAACTTCTTCGATGGTCGAACCTCTCTCGGACTTCCTCCAGCGGTCGAACCCCAGTCGAACTCCTCCAGCGGTCGAACCTCTTTCGAACTCCTACAGCGGCCAAACTCCATCCGGACTTCTCTATCAACCGGACTCCTTCTGAACTTCTCCATTCGTCGAACTCTTCCCAAACTTTTCCTTCGGCCAAACATCTCCGTCAGTCGGACTCCTTCTGGACTTCTCCTTCCGTCGGATTCCTTTAGGAGTCAAACTCCTTCCGGACTTCTTCTTCAGTCGAATTTCTTCAGGAGCCGAACTCCTTCTGGACTTTTTCTTCAATCGGATTCCTCCATCAGACTTCTCTTTCAGTCGATTTCCTACAGGAGCCGAACTCCTTCCGAACCTCTTCTTCAATCGAATACCTCCAGAAGTCAAACTCCTTCCGGATCTCTCCTTCAGTCAGATTTCTATAAGAGCCGAACTCCTTCCGGACTTCTTCTTCAATTGAACTCCTCCCAGACATCTCCTTCAGTCGGACTCCTCCATCAGTCGAACTCTTTTCGGACTTTTCCTCCAGCCGAACTCCTCTTATTCTTCTCCTTCAATCAGACTCCTCCATCAGTCGGACTCCTTCCAAACTTCTCTTTCAACTAGACTTCTCCATCAGTCGAACTCCTTTCGGACTTTTTCTTCAACCGAACTCCTCTCAGACTTCTCCTTCAATCGGACTCCTCTATCAGTCGGACTTCTTCCAGACTTCTCCTTTAGTCGAACTCCTCCCAAACTTCTCCTTCAAACGGACTCCTCCATCAATCGGACTTCTTCCAAATTTTTTCTTCAGCCGAACTCCTTTCAACTTCTTCTTCAGTCGAACTTCTGCTGGACTTCTCCATCAGTCGAACTCCATTCAGATTTCTTCAGCGGATTACTTCTAGATTTCAACTAGCATTCCTTTTGAATGATCCCCTCTAGCCGTATTTCCTTTAGGTGATTTCTTTCAGTCAAGCCCCTTTTAATCTACAGCTCTCTACACGGCATAAATCAACTCACTCATAAACAACTTGGAGAAGTTCAAACTCCTCTGAAATTGATATATGTCAAAACTCTTCACCAACCAATACCTGCTTCCTCCGAACTTTGACTATTAAATCTCAACGAACGAGCACATCACGACAACGAACACTACTCTCCGTAACAAACTCTACATGGCTCCGAGCAGCCCACTACCCGACGATTATGGTTGCTACTTTCAAGTTTGTTATAGGCTCCGTCTATAAAAGGGACCCTTCAGATATGTTTTCTTTGAGCTCTCTTCTCTTTTTTAAAATTCTATTGAATTTTTTTCTGAGCACTCCATTCCTGTTGGTCAGAAGAGCTGACTTGATTGTCGGAGAGTCCTATCGGAGCCACCACAACCGACTTCGGATGGGACATTATTTTGCAGATCACTAGCGGCGACCATTTCTTCCTCAACTCCAGCTCGATCCGACGTCGACCAAATTTCGCACCAATAGGATTGGCGCTAGAATGAGGGCCCTCTGTTCTTAAGGTACTCTTATTCTTAAAGGAGTGCTCAACCGATCCTATTGATCTTCTTCTCCAAGGTCCATCTCCATCCTCTTTCTTGATCCTAAGAAATGCCTCCAAAGAAGGTAATTATCTGAAGATCTACCGCTTCTGCCACTAGATCCGAGCCAAATCCATCTGTTCCTGCTCCAGCGTCGATGCTTCAACATCCTCCTCCATTGGTGGCTACGGTAGATCTGGAGCAGTTTAACCTGCTGATACAATGGGTTCAGGGCCTCACCAAGATGGTGCAAGCCATGCAGCTGCCTTCGGCGGCGATTCCATTAGAAAATCGACCATCGGGATGTCAGAAATCGATCTTAAGGAGAAGCACTTAGGCTAGCATACCCATCGATCCTGAAAAAGAAAAATAAAGAGTAAAAGAACCTTATTTGGATCATGATTCTTCTTTGGAAGAGACCTTCCCCACCTACAGCTAGAAGTCTTCCAAAATCTGCAATCGAGATGACGTCCTCGATCGAAAACTATGGAAGATGGATCGATGAATTGAGAAACTTTGCCACGTCACCCCGACTCACCATGATGACGTCTGCACCGATCCTTCTTTTTCTCTTCGAATTATACAAGAGCCTGTTCCGCCGAACTTTGAGCTTCCCCAATTTGAAAGCGACGATGGAACATCTGATCTGATTGATCATCTGGAGGCCTTCCGAACCATGATGCTGCTCCACGGTGCATCAGATGCCATCTTATACCGAGCTTTTTCATCACCTTAAAGAGAGTAGCAAGAAATTGATATTCGGAATTGAAGCCAGGTACGATCTTCTTCTTCAATCAGATGAGCCATCAGTTTGTGGCTCACTTCATCAGCAGCCGACATCTGCATCGAGGTTCGGATTTTTTGATGAATATCAAGAAGAGGAAAGAATCTATCCAGGCTTATGTCATCCGATTTAATGCTGCTGTATTGGAAGTCCAAAACCTGGACCAATTTATTGCAATGGCCGTACTTAAGGGCGGACTTTAGAAGAATGATTTGCTATTCTTCCTAGAGAAATAATACCCCAGGGATTTTGCTGATCTGCTAGCTCGGACTGAAGGATATGTCCGAATGGAAGAAGCCTTCAAATTAAAAGATGAAAAAGCTACGAAAGAGTGGCAGATGGGCGATTCTAGTAAACCCGTGGCTGATGGAGGGCTGAATGAAGTTCAGTTGCGCTCACGGACTCCCTTCGAGCGCAAGCGAGCCTGAATTTCTCCTCTAGCTCATCGTCAAAGAGGTCTTGACGGAAGAACGCAATGAAGTTCTCCTTCCAGAAGGTTTCACAACTATGCCTCCCTCAATGCTCCAAAAATGTAAGTGTTGATGGATATCAAGAAGCAACTGCCGAGGTCTGAAAGAATGCGCACTCATCCTGACAAGTGCAATCCTAGTAAATACTATCTCTACCATCGTGACCACAGTCATGATACTAAAGAATGCATTTAGCTTTAGGACGAGATCGAGGAGCTCATCAGGAGAGACCGACTAGGTTAATTCTTCAGATGCCGAAGAGAAGATCGGCTGAGGGCATTGCCGTAGTCAGAACCATCAAGAAGGAAGGAACAATAAGAAGATCGGCCACCTCTCGACATTATCAACACTATCTTTGGGAGACTTAGTGCTTCGGCGAGCCACCATCTTTCGGCCTCAGAGCCAGAGAAAGCTTGTCCTAAATTGAGAATATCCATATGAAATAGAGGAGGTCGTCCAGTCCGAAGCTTATCATCTGAAGGAGCTCGGAGGAACAACGCTTCCACGACCATAAAATTCAGAAAATCTAAGAATGTGCTATCAGTAATTTTTCTTCAATAAAACTTCTCTATTTCAACATTATTATTTTTTGATGCAAAAACTATGTAATGATAGGAAAGAAGCAATCAAAAGTGGTCTTGTTAGAAATAAGAGAAGAACCTCATCCTAACATAAGCAAGTCGAAGACCTCCGATTATTTAAGATAGAAGGAGAAAAGAGGTACATTCAACGACCCATCTGTGCCCCTATTGCCATGTTAGGAATAGAAAGAGAACCTCGTCCTAACATTAGCAAGTCGAAGACCTCTGGTTATTTAAGATAGGAGGAGGGGAGAGGCTCGTTCAACGATCCATCTGTGCCCCTATTATTATGTTAGGAACAGAAGAAGAACCTCGTCCTAGCATGAGCAAGTCGAAGACCTTCGATTATTTAAGATAGAAGGAGGAGAGAGTCCCATTTAACGGCCCATTTGTGCTCCTATTGTCATATTAGGAATAGGAGGAGAACCTCATCCTAACATGAGCACGTCGAAGACCTCTAGTTATTTAAGACAGAAGAACGGGATAGGCCTATTCAATGGCCCATCTATATCCCTATTGCCATGTTAGGAGCAGGAGAAGAACCTCGTCCTAACATGAGCAAGTTGAAGACCTCCGATTATTTAAGATAGGAGGAGAGAGGCCCGTTCAATGGCTCATTCATGCCCCTATTGTCATATTAGAAATAGAAAGAGAACCTTGTCCTAACATAAGCAAGTCGAAGAGCTTCGATTATTTAAGACAGAAAGAAGGGAGAGGCCTATTCAATGGTCCATCTGTGCCCCTATTGTCATATTTGGAACAGAAGGAGAACCTCTTTCTAACATGAGCAAGTCGAAGACCTTCGGTTATTTAAGATAGAAGGATGGGAGAGGCTCCGATAATGGCACTTATGTGCCCCTACAGACCGTTAGAAACATGAAGAGAATCTCGTCCTGATATGAACAAAGTCGAAGGCCTCGTTCATTTTAGACGAGGTGAGAAGAGAGGCCCTGACAACGGCCCTAATGTGCCCCTACAGCCCGTTAAAAATAGGAGGAGAACCTCATCCTAACATGAGCAAAGTCGAAGATCTCGTTCATTTTAGACGAGGTGAGAGAAGAAGCCCGGACAATGACCCTAATATGTCTCTACAGCCTATTAGGAATAAGATAAAAATTTCGTCCTGACATGAACAAAGTCGAAGGCCTCGTTCATTTTAGATGAGGTGAGAAAAGAGGCCCTGACAATGGTCCTAATGTGTTCCTACAATCCGTTAGGAATAGGAGGAGAACCTCGTCTTAACGTGAGCAAAGTTGAAGGCATCGTTCATTTTAGATAAGGTGAGAGGAGAAGTTCGGACAATGATCCTAATGTGCCCCTACAGTCCGTTAGGAATAGGAGGAGAACCTCGTCCTAACGTGAACAAAGTCGAAGACCTCATTCATTTTAGATGAGATGAGAAGAGAGGCTCCGACAACGGTCTTTATGTGCTCCTACAGTCCATTAGAAATAGGAGGAGAACCTCATCCTAACGTGAACAAAGTTGAAGGCCTCATTCATTTTGGATGAGATGAGAAGAGAGGCCCCAGCTCGACTGGAGATAAGATCTCCCCAAAGCTTCAACTTCAATAGGAGATAAGATCTCCTTCAACCTCGATAGGAGGTAAGATCTTTTTCGAGCTTCAACGTCAACCTCAACAGGAGAAAGATCTCCTTCAACCTCAACTGGAGATAAGATCTCCTCTAAGCTTCAACGTCAACCTCAATAGGAGATGAGATCTTCTTCAACCTTGGCTAAAGATAAGATCTCCTTCGAGCTTCCAGGAGCTTCGACCTCGATAGGATATAAGATCTCCTTCAATCTCAACTGAAGATAAGATATTTTTCGAGGTTCAACTTCAACTTCAAAAGGAGATAAGATCTTCTTCAACTTCGACTAGAGATAAGATCTCCTCTGAGCTTCAAGTTCAACAGGAGATAAGATCTCCTTCAATCTCGACTGGAGATACGATCTTTTTTGAGCTTCAATATCAACGTCAATGGGCGATAAGATCTCCCCCAAGCTTTCAGGAGCTTCAACCTCAATAGAAGATAAGATCTCTTTTAACCTCAGCAGGAGGTAAGATCTCTCCCGAGCTTCAATCCGAATTGGTGTAGAGCCCGAAAAAAACTTTGACAGTCATTTTTTTGTACTTTCTTCCTTCGAATTTCGATCTTGAGAGTGGGGAGACTATTGTTGGGGATAAATTCCGCTCCCGTCGAAGTCCAGTCTGATGCTTACCTAATGCAACTGATAATCATAGAAAAGCTTCGATCGAAAATTCTTTCTCCAACAGTCGAACCCCAACCAAACTTCTCCAGCGGTCAAATTCCTTCCAAACTTTCTCCAGCGGTCGAACCCCAGTCGAACTCCTTCAAATAGTCGAACTCCTCCAGCGGCAGAATCTCTTTCGAACTCCTATAGTGGCCAAACTCCATTCAGACTTCTCCATCAGTCGGACGCCTTCCAGACTTCTCCATTAGTCAAACTCTTCCCAGACTTCTCCTTCGATCGGACTTCTCCGTCAGTTGGACTCCTTTCGGACTTCTTCTTCTGTCGGATTCCTCCAAGAGCCGAACTCCTTTCGGACTTCTCCTTCAGTCGGATTCCTTCGAGAGCCAAACTTCTTCTAAACTTTTTCTTCAGTCGGATTCCTCCATCGGACTTCTCCTTCAGTCGATTTCTTATAGGAGCCAAATTTTTTTTGGACCTCTCCTTCAGTCGGATACCTTCAGGAGCCGAACTCCTTCCAAACTTCTCCTTCCATCGGATTTCTTCAAAAGTTGAATTTCTTCCGAACTTCTTCTTTAGTCAGATACCTTCAGGAGCCAAACTTCTTCCGGATCTCTCTTTCAGTCGAATTTCTACAGGAGCCAAACTCCTTTCGAACTTCTCCTTCAATCAAACTCCTCCCAGACTTCTCCTTTAATTGGACTCCTCCATCAGTCAGACTCCTTCCAGACTTCTCCTTCAGTCGAACTCCTTCCAAATTTCTCCTTCAGCTAGACTCATTCATTAGTCGGACTTCTTTCAGACTTCTCTTTCAGCCAAACTTTTTCATTAGTCGGACTCCTTCTGAACTTCTTCTTCAGTCGAATTTTTTCTTCAGTCGGACTCCTCCATCAATCAAACTTTTTTCAGACTTCTCCTTCAGTCGAACTCCTCTCAGACTTCTCCTTCAACCGGACTCCTCCATCTATCGGACTCCTTCCAAACTTTTTCTTCAGTTGAACTTCTTCCAAATTTTTTCTTCAGTCAGACTTCTCCATCAGTCGAACTCTTTCTGAACTTCTCCATCAGTCGAACTCCATTCGAATTTCTTCAATGGATTACTTTCAGATTTCAACTAGCATTCCTTCCAGATGATCCCCTCTAATCGTATTCTCTTTAGGTGATTCCATTCAATCAAGCCCCTTTTAATTTATAACTCTCTATACGGCATGAATCAACTCACTCATAAACAACTTGGAGGAGTTCGAACTCCTCTGAAATTGATATATGTCAAAGCTCATCACCAACCAATGCCTGTTTCCTCCGAACTTCAACTATTAAATCTCAACAAATGGGCACATCACGACAACGAACACTACTCTCCATAATAAACTTTAGATGGCTCCGAGCAGCCCACTATCCGATGGTTACGGCTGCCACTTTCAAGTTTGTTATAGGCTCTGTTATAAAGGGGATCCTCTAGATATGTTTTCTCTAATCTCTCTTTTTTTTTCCAAAATTCTGCTGAATTCTTTTCTGAGCATAATATTTCTGTTGGTCAGAAGAGCTAACTTGATCGTCGAAGGATCCTACTGGAGCCACCATCATCCACTCCAGATGAAACTTTATTTTGTAGGTCACCGGTGGCGACCTCTTCTTCCTCAACTCCAGCTCGATCCGACGTCGATCAGATTTTGCACCAACAGATTATTTAATGGATATAAAAGCTTAAGTGGGTTAGAAAGATTTTATAAAAAAAATATTTAAAAATTTTTACAACTAATTTTTTTTTCATCAAGTTCATAAGAGGTTGCTATTTGCAATATGAGAGCCTTCTAGTCTCAGAGGAAACCATTATTTATGAAAAAAATTATAATCTTATTCAATCTTTAGAAAATATTGATGCAGCAAGATAGAGAATAAAAAAATAAAAAAAAAGAGATTAAAATTAGTTTATCATTTTGATAGGTTTCAGATTAAAAAAAAAAGAAAAAATCAGCAGTCACCTTCTCTCGATTCCTTGCCTGTCGAATACTTAAAATTCACCATTCTCAAATATTCTTTGTATCATCCAAAAAACTAACTGAATACCAAATAAACAACAATAAAAAAAAAATTAAAAAATATTTAGAAAAGATATTATTAAACTTATCTTTAAATTAGTTCATCATTTTAATAGATTTTCAATCAAAAAAAATTTAGCACTCATCTTTTCTTGATTCTTTGCCTGTCAAATACTCAGAATACTACTATTCTAAATTCTTTGTATGATTCAAAAAACTAATTGAATATAAAAAAATAATAATCTAAAAGGCAACTGCAGTGCAGTGCCAACCTTCGCTTCTTTTTTCTGCACTGCATGGCTCTCGGATCTTAACAGCAACTGCTGCATTTTTTTCTTTCATATGAACTTTGAGGAAGACTACCATAGCATGGTAATAATCCTTTGTTCCTTAACTTTCTCACATAATATTTATGAACAAAAGAGTGAAAGGCTGCCAAAACATGGTCAATAACCCTCCTATATTTTTCATAAAAAGCAAAATATTTATGATATTACAGTGAGAAAAAAAACTAATGAGACAACTCACCTTCTCTAGCTTCGTTTTCTCGATTTTCACTCTGCTGTCAACTTCTTCAAACCTGATGAAAAAAATAACAGCAATCAGCAACAGACGCATAAAAAAAAATCCAACCTCATCTTTTCTCTTTGGCTATTCTCGTGCTTGAATGTTCGAACCTTTCCTTGTATATAGGCTAAAAGATAGAAAAAAATCGATAAGACAATCCATGCTGTGCCATCTATACTTTCTGATTTTTTTTCTATAAATTTTCTTACTCCAATTAAAACTTTCGAGCCTTTTTTTCTTAACCCCATGGTCATACCCTATAATTAAAATAAAAGGCATACGATCCGATCCAAAATATAAAAAGCCCCTCTTTCATCTCTTTTGTATTATGAATGGATGCGTATCTTTTTTTCTTCATGTAAATTACTCTTTATTGTCCTTCTTTCTAACTTTTTCGATGCTCTTAGATGTCCTGTCCCCCTTTCTTTTGACTTTACCGGATTATACTATGTTAGCATCTACTCCATTGCCTATCCCTTTGCTTATCCATTATTATTCTGCCACCATCCCCCCAATTGAAGAATATTATATTATAATATTATGATAAATTATTATACTATATTATATTATATTATTATACTATATTATGATCATATAATACTATAATAATAATATGATCATATATTATTATATATAATAATATATGTTATATTATTTTAATATAGGATATTAACATGATATAATATGCTATAATATAATATAATAATATATGTTATATTATTATCATATAATATAAATATTATGATAATATAATATAATAATATAATAATATATTATTATAAAATAATATATATTATATTATATTAATATCATATATATAGTATTTTTAAATTAATAATAAAAATATTATTTTTTCTTTTTTCTCCTCCATCCTAAATATGTTTTTTCTTCTTTTTTTTTCTTTCTTTTCATTTTCCCCTTTCCCTTCCATTCCTCCCGCAGCACCCTCCTCGCTCCCCCCCCGGTGTAGCCGTCGCCCTCTCCCCCCACCCCTTCGGTGCAGCCATCGCCATCCTCCCCTTCGCTCCACCTCCCCGGGCATCAGCGAAGTCTACACCTAATGGCTCCGAGCAACCACTACCACCCCCCTTCACCGGCGTCCCCCTCGTCCTCCATCGTGAACCCCCTCCATCCTCCATGGCCGTCGCCGTCCACTACCCTTCCCTCCCCCGACCTCGACGAACCTGAGATCGCTGGCTCCAGCGCCACCAACCTCCCTCCCCTTCCTAGCTTTGGAAGCCTCGAGCACCCCGGGCGGCCATCCTCCGTCCCACCATCGTTCGCACCGCATCTTGTGCGGCCAGCCCTCGGACCCTCCATGGCCCCATCGTGCCGTTGTCCCTTCTCCTTTTCTTTGAAAAGATCGAAGCAGAAAAGAAAAAAAAACACTACATATTGGGGGAAAAACGCTCCCTTTCCATAGCCCCGGCACCACCTAGCCCCTTCCTCTCCTCTCCCTAACTCGCATTGCCTCCCCCCCACCCCACCCTTTGCCACCACCTCGTGAGGCCGAAGTCGACGCCGATCATAATGGGGAGGAAAGCGTCTGAGGAAGATCAAAAGACAAAGGCCGATGCCGATCACGATGGGGAGGAAGACGATTATGGAGAGCGCCGGAAGGTGATGGAGATGAGAGCAGCGATAGAAAAAAGATGGAAGAAAAAAGGAAAGCACCTGAGGGTGATCAAAAAAGAAAGGCTGATGCTGGAGAGGAAGATGATGATATGGAGCGGCAGACGGCGAAGGAGAGCGGGGAGTAAGTAGGCATCGTGAGAGCTCTGAAAGTTTTCAAAGAGGCTCGAAAGAGGTTTGAAGCTAAAAGAAAAGAAAAATGGAAGGAGAGCGTGACACTTAGCGTGTTAAGAGGCCACCAACTTACGCTTTAATGTATAGGTATATATTCATGCTTAGCTATCGCTCCAGGAAATAGGTTAATTATAGTATTTAGAAAAATAGCAAAGCCCTTCTTTAACCATAATGAGTTGTGATTCTTTTTTTCTTTCACATAGTTATTTGAAATTATAAAGCAGGCGTTATTTATATTGCAAGGAATAACTTTTAGCCCTTTTTGGTTTTTGCATTTTTTTTATTTTTATTTAAAAAATAAAACTACATAAACTAAGGCAAAAGATGTGTTTGATGCTGACCTTTTTATTTTTTATTTTTAATATTTTTTTTATTTTTAAAATTTAAAAAAATATATATGTACATATATTTCTATTTTTTTAAAAATTATTATCATAATATTTTATTTTTCTTAGTACCATCATCATCATCAGCTTTTGTCTCCACTACTGCCATAAAAATTAAAAATTGCCACAACCACTTTTATTGCTAGCCAAACTACCTCCATATAACATAGCATCATCCACATCATCACTACTCTATAAATCACCAATGATCTTATCATAATTTAGAATCTTATACAAAAAAAAGACTATTATTTGAATCCTTTAGCCCATAAAAATCCAAAATCTTCTTCATAAATAATCGTAGTTGGATTCAATTGCACATATGCACCAATTCATATTTATTCTTCTCATTTAAATCCTAACATTATCACTAAGCTAAGGATCTAAATCACATCCTATTATAAATATTATAAATCAAATCATAAATATTATAATTAATTTATACTTAATTTAAATAGATTTATACTACCACATCCTCTAATCCATATAAACTATAGATTAGATTTGTTTTAATACTATTTATGAACATCCAAAATTTCATTCAAATAAATAATTAAAAAATATTATTTTTTTTAAAATTTTTATATAAATATTAAAATATTTTAATAAATAATGATGTGGAGCTAAACACGGTGTGGTTATATGATAACCCTAATCATCGTTGTCTCTATAGCTGAATCAATCTGATCATCGATACCATTATCAGCATTTAGGTGACCATCATCATATTTATATCCTAAAATAATTGGGTAAACCAAAAATATTTATATTTTAAAATTTTAAAATAAAATAAATATAAAATTTATTTTTTATTCCTGGAACTAAGAAGAAGGACAAGCAGGCGTGGCCAAGCAAATATGCACGTTACGGTAACACGAAACGAGTCTAAAAAGTAGTCCCGGACCGCACGCCCTACCCAGGAGGTTCCTGCATGCGCCCTGAGGAGTCCGCTTCAATGGTCTGCAGCAGCCTGGCGCCCACCCCGGGATTCGATGCTGTGGCGTGCCGTGCGTGCACTGCTCTTAAACAGTCGAAATTATAAACAATCCCATCCCCGCAGGTCCATTTCCTTCTTCCTTGCAATCCACCACCCATCATCTGATTCCATTTGAGGAGCTACGTTCTAATCAATAAATGGACCTACCTTCCCCTACCCACCATCAGATCAATCAACGTACGTCCACCTTGCCACACATCAAATAAAGGTTATTTCTTTTTTTTATACCTCAAAACACATATTACCTTTCACGCAAAAAGGAAAACAAAATCGAAAATACGCACAGAGCAAGCTACAAAAGTTGTCCAATGTACAACAGAGCACTAAGGTCAGACATATAATAACAGGTGACGTGTCCATCGTAAGGACGTTACGATACATGTAGAGCGTACGATCAAGATCAAACGTTTCCCTCGCACTATGCCCTTTTCCTTTTTCTTGCATCATTTCCTTCCCAACCCAAGGATTTCAAAATGCTCAGCCTAACAAGATCCCGCTATCTTGTTCCTAAATTAAGAGCATGAACCTTAAATTTGTTGAACCGGAGATTGCAAACCTTGGTCGCTACCAAGAGAGGAAGAGACTAGAGGAAGATGAAGCACTCCAGGGAGACGAGGGGATTCTCCAGCGACTCCTTCCCCTCGCCGCCGTCTCCGTCGCTCGCCTCCTGCAACCTCTTTCCATCCCCATCAGCCGTCGCCGCCACGGGTGGGATCCTGTGCGGCGATGCCCGGCCGTTCGCCCTCGACGCCCGCACGACCTTGCATTGGCCACCGGTGGTGGCATTCCGCAGCTCCGCCGCCCGTTTCGCCCCAGGAGATATTGACCTCCTGCCGGACCTCTCCCCGGGGTCTTTGCGGAACCCGTTCTCGGCCGGGACACGGCTCCTCGCCACTCGCCCTTGCCCCGCTTCCCTGGCGGAATACGTCCGCCCGACGGCCCCCTCCCTCCTTTTCACCGGCGACGGAGAGGCCCTCCCGCTGCGGCAACCGACGCCGACGACGGCGCTCCTTTCCTTGTTGCGAGCAATCCCACCGGATACGGAGCGCTTCCGCTGAAGCCTCGCCGGCGACTTCTCCTCTCTCGTTCTCCTGGTCTCACCCTCCACCTCCTCCGCGTCCCCCTCCTCCCCTTCTCTTTTCTCCGTCACCGTCGTTGAGACGGAGAAGCCCTCGCTTATGCTGCAGACCTCGGAGTTCTCCTCGAACCTCTCATTGTAGCCGCCGTTGATGGAGTTAAGACCTGGACTCACCTTCAAACACTTGGCGATCCCCACCTCCTCCTCCTTCGCTTCCTCCCTTGACCTCGCCCTCGGCTTCGCCGTCTCCGAGAGCACCTCCTTCACCGTCTCCTCCTGAGGCGCCTCAGGCTCCGTCGGTGGAGGGCTTCTACGTTGGCGGACAGGGGAGGCCACCTTGCCCGAAGAAGAAGCCTCCTTTTTGCTGAAGCAGCAGCCCATCCTCCTCCACTAGTGAGACATCTCCGGCGAGAAATCGGCCGGCGAACGACGGTGACGAACGGCGGGGATATGCGTAGCTTTCTCGTGGCCCGTAGTCTGACCTCCTGGTCCTGGAGACTTATAAATCTCCCCACTGCCTCTCTGTATAGGTTCCAGAGCGAGTGGTGGGACTGGAGCTGGGGGCAAAGCAGATCGAGTCAAAGGAAGATGAGCATTTATTGCAAGGGTGGAGCGAGAGAGTGCTTAGTAAATGCGCGATGATGACGAAAATCCCATCGGCCTTATTCTAATTATCTGGGCCGTACCGTGCATGTTCTTCCCGCCTTATTTCGCGTCTGGTCCATGTGATTTGAAGGCGAAAAAGGGCCGGATATTCAGCATCTTTATATCTTTTTAAAAAATAAATATAGATGTAAGTACAACTTATTTACAATATTATTCAACTTAATTAACGCTTACAAATTTTATAAAAAATATATAACTATATTAAATCATATTAATTTATTTTACTATCAATTTAGTGAGATTTTTAATTTTACATTCTTAAAATCTAATAATCTGACTTAGAGCCATATTTATATCTATATTTTTAATATATAATTTATATTTATATTTATTTAGAATAAATATATTTTTTTTATTAAATTAATATTTATATTTATTAAAAAATAAATATAAATATACTCGTATTCGATCCAATTTTAATCCATGGAATGGGATGAATGAAGACCTCCTTTCCAATGAATTGGGATCCCTTCAATCTGATCAACATCATCCAAATATTGAAGCTCGTCTTCGTCTTTTTATTAATCAGGGCATGGAGAATCATCATTGTACGTGGTATCTTCGGGGCCGGAGGGATAAGGCCCAGGATAATTGTCCAATCTGCGAGGAGTTTTTTTGTATACAAAAGGATCAGAAATGAGCAATGTCCAAAATAATGGACCCGATGGGGTGGGTCCATCTGATTAGCATCAACGACATAGAATTACCACATCATCATTCGACAAAAACAGTGAGGATCTTCTTCCGTGGCTTATTTATGAGAGATAGTTACTCCCTAACTTATTAGATCGATCTATTTTTGAGTAGCCGATGTAAGTATCCTATCGAAGTCAAGATCGATTTTTAAATTATGACCGCATTACTGTGTTGAAGATTAGTAGCATGATAAGATTAGAAGAAGCCTAATAATCATGAAATCTAACCATCCATTGCTTTGATCCGGATCTGCTCGTTCCGACTAATTAATATCTGACACCTGATGAAGATCTAGAAGGACAGATTAAACGAGAGTAGATTGAAGTCATTCATGCCTCTTATAAATAGGAGTTAGTGTTATTCTTTTTGACTGCTACCATTGCTTAAAGTGTGAACTCTGGCACTTTATGCGTGAGGAATAGCTCAAACTCAGTCAAATTACCATCGACCCCATCTTAACTTCCCTCGTTGCTCGACCCCCTCGCCCCTTAGGTCAGTCTTTTCCGCACTTATGAGTCAACTTAGTCTGTCTCGATTTTTTAGGGCTCGGATAGCCATTCTGGTGAGGATCACGGTTCCACGGTAATAGGTTCTTCGGGCAAATTCAAAGACCGTGAAGTTTCGAACTATGATCCTTTTAGAATAAATTTCATCCTCTCCACGGAGGACCTGAAAGTTATTAGGATGAAATACCATGTCCCCGATGATTTTAAGTTAGAAGTCGTCGGTTCCGGAGAGCGTATAGCTCTTCCTCATCTTGGACGGATCGGTGTTTACAAGAAATTGCTAAAAGCTGGCCTCAGATTGCCTTTTCATTTTTTAATCATCGAGTTTCTGAATCTATATAGAATTAGCTTTTGTTGTTTGGCGTCGAACTTCTGACGATCGATCCTAGGCTTCTTCACCCACTGTCTCCTCCTCGGGATCGAGCCTACCTTCCGTCTCTTTCGAACTTACTTCACTTTAAAGGAGCATCCGACGAAGGTCGGATGGTGGTACACCTCTTCTCGAAGAGGATGCTACCTTTTTCGAGGCGCTCCTTCCTCGGTGCATAACTGAAAGGAGCGTTTCTTTTTTATTTCGGCCGAGCAACCATGGGGTTTCAGTATATTATGGGGGCGACCTCATAGGTCGGTCGTCAGACCTCCAATGCTGTCCGACACCGAGGAGGAGACCTTAAGTCAGATATTTAGTCTCGCTCCTCCCCTGCTGTTCAGGTTCCTTATCGAGGAGAACTTATTTAAGGTCGGACTGATTCCAACTGATCCGAGGAATAAGTATTTTTATGCGATTTTGTTTGGATCGTCTTTTCTTTCTTCGTCATTATCATTGACCGAGTCTTGTATTTTCTGTCCAGTGATGAATCCGTCCGACCTCGAAACTCTTCGATGGATGACGAAGAAGAGAAAGATGAGCGCGGCCGTGGCCCCTAAACACTCTCGAACCGAGGCTGTCCTCGCGTAGCCTGTGGTGGGATGTTCCTTGAGAGCGGCCAATGCCTCGAGGAAGAAGAAGTCGGCACCGATGAAGGCTATGATGTTGATTCGGTCTGCTGCTCCAACGGAGTCCGTCCCTCGGCCTTTTGCATCTTCCTCTAAAAGAAGCTTAGGTGGGTCGAAGATCTCCATCAGGATGTCCGACCGTAGATCCGATGTTCCAAGAAGTGTATCTTTTGTGAAAGTTTCCTCGAATATCGAGGATAAAAGAAAGGGCGTCGGCGACTACCATGTCGTCCATTTCTTGTTGAAGTCGGTCATCTTACCGACCGACATCCAAGCCTTCGAAGAGGCCGGGGGTCCCTTCCGCATCTAGGACTCCTATGATTCTCTCCTTCGGATACATATCGGCTTTTTTATCGATCTTTGTTTTAGCTCTTTCGTTCATTTTTTAGCTCAGCTTCTTTTTCTTCTCTCTCCTTTTTTTTCTTTCTTTTTAGCTCATCCATCATGTGGATCATTTTACTGAAGTAATTAGAGAGGTTCGGCACCTCTCTAAGAAAGCTAAGGAGAAAGCCGCCCAGCCAACCAAAAGATGGACGATGCTCAGTTATCTCGACTGAAGGTCGAGAATGAGACTAGGTTCCTCAGGAAGAGGGTGAAGCAGCTGAAATCCGAGTTGGCTAAGACTGAAGCTCGGGTGCTGGGAGAGAGGGATGCTGAAAAGGTGCGGGTGGAGAACGCCAGGATAGAGATGGTCGAGGTATTCCATGCCTCGGAAGAATTTTGCAACATCAAGGCCAATTTTGCATCGCTCTCCTACCTGCAAGGAGGTATAGACCTGAAAGAGAAGGTCCGGCGGATCCTTTCCGATATGAACTTGGACATCCTAAAGTCGGCCGATGAGGAGGCCGAGAAAGTTGAGGGTCGAAAAGTTCAAATGAAAGATGTCTTCAGCTCCGCGCGTGACAACCCGACTACCAAGGACGTAGCATCGGTACTACCCCCAGCCATCATTATCCTGCCTGACCAAGCAGAGGTCAGCGAATCTATAGCTCCGGACGGAGCTTAATGTAGCTTTTTGATTGGGCATGTCCGATCATTTTTAGGTCAGCCTTTTTTTTTATCCTCGATTATTATCGAGGTATCTTTGTATGGGTCGACCATCACTTGTAAATAGTCAACTTTAATACAAAATCTTTTTTTTACTAAAGTAATTGAGCTCGTATGTTTTTCGTCAAATTTTTCTTTTTCGAGACGTAGATCGTTATAGATCTTAGGCAGTGTGATTGAGAAGGTTGAGGGTCGAAAAGTTCAAATGAAAGATGTCTTCAGCTCCGCGCGTGACAACCCAACTACCAAGGACGTAGCATCGGTACTACCCCCAGCCATCATTATCCTGCCTGACCAAGCAGAGGTCAGCGAATCTATAGCTCCGGACGGAGCTTAATGTAGCTTTTTGATTGGGCATGTCCGATCATTTTTAGGTCAGCCTTTTTTTTTATCCTCGATTATTATCGAGGTATCTTTGTATGGGTCGACCATCACTTGTAAATAGTCAACTTTAATACAAAATCTTTTTTTTACTAAAGTAGTTGAGCTCGTATGTTTTTCGTCAAATTTTTCTTTTTCGAGACGTAGATCGTTATAGATCTTAGGCAGTGTGATTGAGAAGTCATGGTGAACGATTCATGCCTCTATGTTACGATCCTCGACCACAGCTAAGAAGTGCATTTTGATGAATTTTGTGGAATGCATCCCGATCCTCAGCTGTGGTCGAGGACCGCACGTTGGCGATTTGTGTTGGGAATGCATACCACTCCTCGATCGTAGTCGAGGAGTATGTGTTAGCAAGATCCGATGGAGGCACATTTCGCTCCTCGACCGTGGTCGAGGAGCGTGCATTGGTGAGATCCGATGGAGACGTATTTCGCTCCTCGATCGTAGTCGAGGAGCATGCATTGGCGAGATCCGATTGAGATGAATTCTACTTCTCGGCCATGGCCAAGGAGTGCGCATTGGCGAGATCCAATGAAGACTCGTTTTGCTCCTCGATCGTGGTCGAGGAGCGCACGTTGGCCAGATCCGATGGAGATGCGCTCCGCTCCTCGACTGTGGCCAAGAAGCGCACATTGATAAAGATAAAATCTGTGAGAAGTTATTATTCATTATCGAAAAAAAATTCAAGATAAAAATTACATTCTAAGGATAATATCTCCGAAGATTGTTGGCATTTCAAGTCCTTGGGATCAGAGTTCCATCCAGTCGACAGAGATGGTATGTTCCAAGCTGAACAACTTCAGCCACAGGATAAGAACCTTTTCAGTTCGACGATAATTTTGACTGTTTGGATGGACGAAAAATCTCGACTCGACGAAGAACTAATTATTCTGCCAGAAAAGATTTGCCTTTTACTTGAGAATTATAGTATCGAACAACTTTCTGTTGATAGTTGGCCATTTGAACTTGAGCTCATTCTCGAATTTCTTTCAGCAGATCCAAATTCGCTCTCATCCCAAAAAAATTGCTATCTTCATCGAACTCTTCCACTCGGAGCATGGGTAACCCAATCTCTAGGGGTATCACAGCTTCCGTACCGAAGGCCAATACGAAAGATGTCTCTCAAGTTGGGACACGTTGAGTTGTGCGATACGTCCAAAGGATATTGTACAGCTCTTCGACCCATGATCCTTTTGTTTGGCTTATGCGAGCTTTCAACCCCTGCAATAATGTCCTGTTCGTCACCTTGACCTCAGTATTAGTCTGTGGATGATCTACTGACGTCAATCTATGAGAAATTTCATAGTCATTATATAATCTTGTAAACCTTGAATTATTAAATTATCATCCATAATTGGTTATGATGGCATGGGATAAACCGAATCAATATATGATAGACTTTCAGATAAAATTTCGAACTCTGACTTCGATAATTATAGCTACTGCCTCTGCTTCCATCCATTTAGTAAAATAGTTGATCACGACAATCAAAACCTTTTTCTATGCTACGATGATGGAAAATGGTCTGAGGATATCCATTCTCCATTGAGCAAAGGGTCAAGGGGTCGTGATCGAGGCCAATGGAGTCGATGGTCGATGCTGAATATTTGAGGTTCTTTGGCATTAGCTTCACTTGCTCACTAGATCGGCCTCATCTCTTTGCATGGTTGGCCAAAAATATTCCTACCATAATATTTTGTGGGATAGAGCCTTGCCCTCCCAGGTGATTACCATAGATTCTTTCATAAACTTTTCACAGGGCACAGTTGGCTTCCGAAGGATGGAGGCATCTGAGCAGAGATAGGATGAAAGACCTTCTATACAATTTTTCTTCATAGATGATGTATTGTGGAGCAAGATGTCTCAGCCACGGGATAAGAACCTTTTTAGTTCGACGATAATTTTGACTGTTCGGATGGACGAAAAATCTTGACTCGATGAAGAACTAATTATCCTGCCAGAAAAGATTTGTCTTTTACTCGAGAATTATAATATCGAGCAACTTTCTGTTGATAGTTGGCCATTCGAACTTGAGCTCATTCTCAAATTTCTTCCAGCAGATCCAAGTTCGCTCTCATCCTGAAAAAATTGCTATCTTCATCGAACTCTTTCACTCGGAACATGGGTAACCCAATCTCTAAGGGTATCACAGCTTCCGTACCGAAGGCCAATACGAAAGATGTCTCTCAAGTTGGGACACATTGAGTTGTGCGATACGTCCAAAGGATATTGTACCGCTCTTCGACCCATGATCCTTTTGCTTGGCTTATGCGAGCTTTCAATCCCTACAATAATGTCCTGCTCGTCACCTTGATCTCAGTATTAGTCTGTGGATGATCTACTGACGTCAATCTATGAAAAATTTCATAGTCATTATAGAATCCTATAAACCTCGAATTATTAAATTATCATCCATAATTGGTTATGATGGCATGGGATAAACCGAATCGATATATGATAGACTTTCAAATAAAATTCTGAACTCTAGCTTTGGTAATTGTAGCTACTGCCTCTGCTTCCATCCATTTAGTAAAATAGTCGATCACGATAATCAAAAACTTTTTCTATGCTACGGTGATGGAAAATGGTCCGAGGATATCCATTCTCCATTGAGCAAAGGGCCAAGGGGTCGTGATCGGAGCTAATGGAGTCGATGGTCGGTGCTGAATGTTTGAGGTTCTTTGGCATTAGCTTCACTTGCTCACTAGATCGACCTCATCTCTTTGTATATGTTGGGGATAAATCCCGCTCCAGCCGAAGTCTAGCTCGATACCTGGCCTAATGCAATCGATAGCCGCAGAAGAGCTACGGCAGACGGGCTTCAGCCGAACTCCCAACGGCCGAGCTTCTTCCAGCAGGCCGAACTAGGTAGCTGCCGAGCTTCTTTCGGACTCGCAGCATTGAGACCGAACTTTTTGGGCAGTCGAACTCCTTCGGACCCCACCGTTGAACTCTTCGGGCCGACTCCAAGCGGTCGAGCTTCAACGAAGTCCTCCAACGGCTGAGCTCCTCAGCGGTCGCCCCCTCGGTCGAACTCCCCAAGCAGTCGTCCCTCGATCGAACTCCTCAGCGGTCGCCCCCTCGACCGAACTCCTCAGCGGTCGCCCTCGTCGAACTGCTTAGCGACCGAGCTCCTTGAACTCTCAAGCATCCAAGCCTCAGTCGAAGTCCAACAGCCGGCCGAACTCCCAAACGGTCGAACTCCTCAGCGGTCGCCCCCTCGGTCGAACTCTTCAGCGGATGAGCCTTAGCTGCATACCTCCAGCCAGATGCCCATAGGAGCCGAACTTCCTCCTATCTTTCTCTTCAAGAGCTCGAACTCCTCCAAAATGGGCACACGACGAAGGCCTTCAACCCTTCATTCGGCAAGCTCTGCAGCCATCACCATCAGTCAATCCGCCGCAGGCGATAGCGATCTACTGTCAGACGACGATGGCTGTCACCATCAATCCACCGCACATGGCACCATCCTGTGACTCCGCCGAACCTCGAGTGGTCCGCCAGCACGCGGCTGCAGTTATCACCATCAAGCTCCGCTATAAAAAGGACCCTTCCGACACGCTAAGGCTAAGCTCTCTGACCTCTAATCTCTCTGAGCTCTCCTCTTCTTCTCTAAGCTCCGAAACTCATTCTGAGCACTCCATTCCTTTTGGCTGAAAACTGACTTGACCGTTAGAGGGTCCTGACGGAGCCACCCCCCACCGACTCCGGACGGAACTTCATTTTGCAGGTCCCAGACGGCGACCTCAGCAGCCCCCACTCCGGCTACCTCCGGCGATGACCAGTTTCTGCACCAACAGTATGGTTGGCCAAAAATATTCCTACCATAATATTTTGTGGGATAGAGCCTTGCCCTCTCAGGTGATTATCATAGATTCTTTCATGAACTTTCCATAGGGCACAGTTGGCTTCCGAAGGATGGAGGCATCTGAGCAGAGGTAGGATGAAAGACCTCCTATACAACTTTTCTTCATAGATGATGTATTGTGGAGCAAGACGTCTCAGCCATGGGATAAGAACCTTTTCAGTTCGACGATAATTTTGACTGTTCGGATGGACGAAAAATCTCGACTCGATGAAGAATTAATTATCCTGCCAGAAAAGATTTGCCTTTTACTCGAGAATTATAGTATCGAGCAATTTTCTATTGATAGTTGGCCATTCGAACTTGAGCTCATTCTCAAATTTCTTTCAGTAGATCTAAATTCGCTCTCATCTCGAAAAAATTGCTATCTTCATCGAACTTTTCCACTTGGAGCATGGGTAACCCAATCTCTAGGGGTATCACAGCTCCATACCGAAGGCCAATACGAAAGATGTCTCTCAAGTTGGGACACGTTGAGTTATGCGATACATCCAAAGGATATTGTACCGCTCTTCGACCCATGATCCTTTTGCTTGGCTTATGCGAGCTTTCAATCCCTACAATAATGTCCTGCTCGTCACCCTGATCTCAGTATTAGTCTGTGGATGATCTACTGACGTCAATCTATGAAAAATTTCATAGTCATTATAGAATCCTGTAAACCTCGAATTATTAAATTATCATCCATAATTGGTTATGATGGCATGGGATAAACCGAATCGATATATGATAGACTTTCAAATAAAATTCTGAACTCTAGCTTTGATAATTGTAGCTACTGCCTCTGCTTCCATCCATTTAGTAAAATAGTCGATCACGATAATCAAAAACTTTTTCTATGCTACGGTGATGGAAAATGGTCCGAGGATATCGATTCTCCATTGAGCAAAGGGCCAAGGGGTCGTGATCGAGGCCAATGGAGTCGATGGTCGGTGCTGAATGTTTGAGGTTCTTTGGTATTAGCTTCACTTGCTCACTAGATCGGCCTCATCTTTTTGCATGGTTGGCAAAAAATATTCCTACCATAATATTTTGTGGGATAGAGCCTTGCCCTCCCAGGTGATTACTATAGATTCTTTCATAAACTTTTCACAGGACATAGTTGGCTTCCGAAGGACGGAGGCATCTGAGCAGAGGTAGGGTGAAAGACCTCCTATACAATTTTTCTTCATAGATGATGTATTATGGAGCAAGACGTCTCAGCCTTTTTGCCTCATCTCGATCCACAGACAAAGTTCCATCTTGCAAGTAATAGAGGATAGGATCTATCCAGCTCGGCTCTGGATTAACTTGCATTACTGGCACCTCCTCAATACTCGGCTTCTTCAAGACTTCTATATATGAGCTTCTTTTTAGGTCGGCTGCTCCATGGATTGCTAGCTTAGAAAGGAGATCAGCTCGTGCATTTTTCGCCCTTGGTATTTGCTGAACATCCATTACTAAAAAGCTAGAAGCTATGTCCCTGATTTTCTGTAGATACTTAACCATATTCGACTCTCGAACTTCATATTCTTTTTGAACCTAGCCAATCATCAATTGCGAATTGCTATGGACTCTGAGATGTCGAACTTCTATTTCCTTTGCTATTCTAAGTTTCGCTACTAATGTCTCATACTCGACTTCATTGTTGGAAGCTGAAAAGTCAAAGCGTAGAGTATATTCCGCTACTACTCTCTTTGGGCTAGTTAAGATCAACCCAGCTCTAGAGCCCACAGTATTTGAAGATCCATCAATATGTAGGGCCCAACATTCATCGATCGAAAGGGCTTCAACGTGACTGGATTTTTCATTCGGGATTGTACATTTCAGGATGAAGTCCACCAACGCCTGTGCTTTAATAGATGATCTCGACAAATATTTGATGTCAAATTTATCTAGCTCGATATCCCATTTAGCCAATCACCCCAGGGTGTCTGGTCGATATAATACCAATCCAATGGGTTGGCCTGTAAGGACTATGATGGTGTGTGCTTGAAAATATGGGCGTAACTTTTTCATAGATATTAAGAGAGCATAGACAATTTTTTTCAGCCTCGTATATCTGGTCTTAGCATCATGAAGTATCCGACTCACGTAATAGATCGACTTCTACACCTTGGCTTCCTATCGAACCAAAACAGAGCTAATTGTCAAAGAAGAAACAGCTAAATACAAGTACAATACCTCCTCGGACTCTAGCTTGCTTAAAAGAGGAGGGGAGTCGAGGTATTTCTTTAGCTTATCGAAGGCTGTCTGACATTCATCGGTCCATTGAAAGTCCTTCGGTTGCTTAAGAGCTTTAAAAAATGGAAGGCTCTTTTCTATCGATCTTGATAGAAATCTATTTAAGGTTGCGATCCTTTCTGTGAATCGCTGCACTTTTTTGATCATCTTCGGGGGCTTCATCTCTTGAAGAGCTTGAATCTTCTCCAGATTGGTCTCAATCCCACATTGTGATACCATGAATTCAAAAAAATTTTCACAAGTGACACCGAAGGCATATTTGTCTGGGTTGAGCTTCATCTGGAAGTGCCGTAGTGTAGAGAAGGCTTCTTCTAGATCGGTGATATGATATTCGACAGTCCTACTTTTGATGAGAATGTCGTCCACATACACTTCCATATTTCTTTCTATTTTCTTCTAGAAAAACTTGTTCACAAGTCTTTGATAGGTCGCTCGAGTATTTTTTAGGCCAAATGACATGATCCTGTTACAAAAAGACCTTGGTCAGTTATAAAAGAAGTTTTTTCTTCGTCCTCGGACACCATTTGGATCTGATTGCATTTCGAGAAAGCATTCATGAATGATAGGAGTTAATATTCCGAGGTTGCATCCACCAGTTGGTCTATGCGTGGTAGAGGATAGCTATCCTTTGGGCATGCTCCATTGAGATCCACATAATCAACATACGTGCATCATTTTCCACTAGCGTTCTTGACGAGGACGACGTTAGCCAACCACTTTGGATAATAAACTTTTCGGATGAAACTGGACTTCAAGAGCTTATCAACTTCATCTTGTATCGCCCTCTAGCGTTCAGGGGTAAAGCTCCATTTTTCTGCCTGATCGGATGACGATTCAGATCCATATTGAGTTGGTGTACGATGACCTACGGATCGATACCGGGCATATCTAAAGCTGATCAAGCAAACACGTCGATGTTGGCTCGTAGAAATGTGATGAGGTGCTACCGATCCTCCTCATATAAGCTTGAGCCAACCTTCACAACCTTGTTTGGATCATCCTTGATTGGTACGGAGATTAGTTCTTCTATCGGAAAGCCTCTTTATTCAGTTTGTTCATCTCGGACGTCTAACTCATTCATGAGTTGCTCTTCAGCGACCATTCCACGCAAAGTAGCCATGTAACATTTCCTTGCAACCGACTGATTTCCTTTGAGCTCGTCGATTCCATATGGAGTTGTGAATTTATCCTTCAGATGATAGATCGACACTATAGCCTGGAGGATATTTAGGCCTGGCCGACCTAAGATAATATTGTAGGCAGAAGGGCTATTTATGATGAAATAAGTTATATCGATAACCATCTGCCTCAAAGTTTGTCCAGCTTTTGTCGTTAGTGAGATAGTCCTTTTCATTGGATCCGTAGCACTAGAAAATTCGATCAGAGGTATATTCCTCTTCGTCAGTAGTTTAGAATTCAAGTTCATCTGAATAAAGATATCATAAAATAGAACATCTATCAAACTTTCATTATCAATAAGGATCCGATGTACATCACAATTAGCAATATTTAGAAAAACGACTATAGGATCATCATGTGGCTTACTTATTTCTTTCAGATCTTCATCGATGAAAGTAATTTTATTATCTGCCTTTCTCTTTCTCGGTCCTTCTCCTGGTCGATCTCGATCCAATGTATTTCCACCGAGGTTTCCTCCAGCAATTACTTTGATCTCTTCCATAGTCGGCTATTCTCCATGCGGTTCATCTTGCCGAGGTTGGTTATGATCTAAATTCATCGAGATTCACCGTTCATCCACATAGTGTCGGAGTCATTCCTGCCTGATTAGTATCTCTATTTTCTATTTAAGCTGCCAGCACTCCTCGGTATCATGCCCGTGGTCACGATGATATTGACAATACTTTCTCGGATTTCTTACTCGAGCAGGGATTATAATTTTCTTGGGTCGAGATATATCTTCTCATCGCTCGATCTCCATCAAAATCTGAGCCCGAGGTTTGTTGAGAGGGGTGTGATAATTGAACCTTCGAGGTGGAGTTCTAGATCAGTATTGCGGCTTTGGAGATGTTGGTCAGCTGCTCTGAGGTGGAGTGCGCGATTGATGAAACTATGGCTCCTTCCGTTGGTGCTGCACCCATCTATGGTCTTTTTTTTTTCGCTTTTGGGACGGATCCGACCTACCATCTCGGCTACTTTTTTGTTGGTCCCTAGCCTCTTTGGCCTGGGCATACTTCTCCGCTTATTCTAGCATCTCGGTGAAGTCCTTCAAATAGTCCAAGTTGAGGAAGAACAAAAGGTCATTTTGGAGAAGGCCGGCCTTGAACGTCATCATGGCTATCGATGGATCTAAATTTTGGACCTCCAAGGTGGCTGCATTGAAGCGATTGATATACTCTCGAAGGAGCTCATTCTCTTGTTGCTTGATGCTCACGAAAAAGTCAGAGTTACGATGTTGCCAACAACTGCTAAAGAAGTAGGCAACGAACAGATGGCTCAACTGATAGAAGAAATCTATAAAGCCGGATTTCAGGTTTGAGTACCAATGTCGAGCTGCTTTTCTCAAAGTTGAAGAAAAAGCTCGACATAGTATCGTGTCGGTAGCCCCTTGCAGATGCATAAGAGTTCGAAAGCTGTCTAGATGGTTTACGAGATCGGCAGCTCCATCGTAAAGCTCCATCTGAGGGATCTTGAACCGACGTGGTAAGGGTTCATCCATAATCTTCTAAGTAAATGGGGGATCGACACTGAATCCCAAATCCTTTCCTTGTTGCCTTAGTTCCTGTAATGCATCCAGCTGCTGTTGCATCTCTTTGATTTTTTTCTCTATGTCGTCCTCATAAGTGGCTCGGTACTAAGAAGTCTCATGGCCCGGGGTAGAGCCTCTTCTGAAAATTGGTGTGGACGAGCATTCAAGTCTTCGATGGGGAGGATCGGTAAGTCGGCTGTGACAACTGGACTCCACCCTTGGGCTTTGGGGGCGTCATTCTTTCGACCTTCTCCAAACCAGATCTGAATTTTCTTCGGCTGGATGGCACTCATCAGTCTGTTGTATTCCTCTTACGATGACTGATAGTGCTTGCATCTGATGAAGCAGCATGTCATACTGTTCCTATGAGACCGCCGGTGCCATTGGTGGATTTTCTTGGATTGATGGTGAAGATCCGTTAACCTGCTTAGCATTGTAGGTCCTCCGACCATTAGAACGCTGGGACACGTTTGATGTTTTCCTTCGAATTCTCATGATATCCGGTGACGTGCTTTCTTTCCTCAAAATTGAATCTCGAAATTAACCGAGGTCCCTTCTTCTAGCACCAACTATTGCTCCTGAATCTTCCGGCTTGAGGTCAGCCAACGAGGATGGAGAAGCTCAGCCATCGAGGAATATGAGGTCGAGAATAAACTTTCGCTGGAGCTTCGTTCGTTCACCTACAATAAAGTCCCCACCGGAGTGTTCTCCGGTGAAGACCCTCCGACGCTCAAGTTAGGAGATTGCAGAACAATGAGGAGAGAAAGCGTCGAATTAAATGGCCTACCTAGAGGATCCCGAAGCCTCTTTATTTATAGAGGAGGAATTAGAGTTGTATCTATTTCGGACTCTAACGGCTTTCTGAATTTGTCGCCCTGGATTGATTCGAAAGATTTTTTTCTTCTTGGAAGACAGGATTGCGAAAGATTCTTCCTTTATCCAAGTTTCTCGATTTGGAGAGGATGCAGTTTCAGCAAGAACAGTTGTAGGTCGGCCATTGATGAGCTATGAGCCTATTCATATAGTTCGATGGCCGACCTGAACTCGATGATGATGAGGTATGAAGGCCTACATCGTTTTGCTAGAAAGTGATCTTCAATAGGTCGGGCGAAATTGTAGGTCGGCTTAAGCGACCTACAGCTAATCGCGGATGAAATGTCACGTCGTTCCGCTCAGACGATCCATTGGGGTAGGTCGATAGTTGATCCTAAATAGGTCGAGGCCGCACTAGCCCCATTCCACAACAGAGAACACCATAAGGAGCACCATCCTGTCGGTGGAGAGAGTAAACAAGGAATTATGGCAGCAAGAGTATATGACGGCGATCGTAGAGAATGAAATCTACAGTCTACACCGCGATTGTAGACAATGAAATCTACCCCTAGTTCACGGTTGGAGAATGGTATCTGTTGCAGATAAATTTCACTCCCGTCAAAGTCCAGTCTGATGCTTTACCTAACGCAACTGGCAATCACGGAAGTGCTTTGATCGAAAATTCTTCCTCCAGTGGTCAAACCCCAGCCGACCTTCTCCAGTGGCCGAACTCCAACCGAATTCTTTCAGTAGCCGAACTTCTCCAGCGGTCGAACCCCAGCCGAACTCCTTCAGTAGCCGAACTCCTCCAGCAGCCAAACCCTAATCGAACTCCTTCCGTATTTCTCCTTCAGTCAAATTTCTACGGTATTCAAACTCCTTCCGGACTCCTCCTTCAGTCGAATTTCTTTGGCGGATTACTTTCAGATTTTAACTAGCATTTCTTCCGGATCACCTCCTCTAGCCGTATTCCCTTTAGGAGTTCGAACTCCTCTAGAATTGGTGTATGTCAAAGCTTTTCACCAACCAATGCCTACTTTCTCTGAACTTCGACTATTAAATCTCAACGAATGGCCACATCACGGCAACGGACGTCCTCCTCCATGACAGATTTCACCAGACCTCGAGCGGCCCGCTACCAGATGGCTGCAGCTGTCACTATCAGTCTGCTACAGGCGGCGCTACAGACAGCGCCCCCTCCATGACAGACTCCATAAGGCCTCAAGCGGTCCGCTACCAGACGGCTGCAACTGTTACTATCAATTCACTATAGACTGCGTCTATAAAAAGAGATCCTTCAGACATGTTTTCTCTAAGCTTTCTTTTTCTTCCCAAAACTCTGCAGAACTCTTTTTTGAGCACTTCATTTTTGTTGGTCAGAAGAGCTGACTTGATCGTTGGAGGATCCTATCGGAGCCATCACCATCGACTTCGGATGGAACTTTATTTTGTTGGTCACGAGCGGCGACCTCATCTTTCTCGACTCTATCTCGATCCGGCGTCAATCAGATTCTGCAATAACAGTATCAAAAAATTAAATCTCTCCCTCTCTTTTATGATGTGTATTGAATATAACACTAGACCACGTAGAAATTAAATTATCCCAACCTCTGCTAATAAGAGCATATAATGCAACGCAACATGGGCCACGAGATGGACAACATTAAACAACATAGATGCTTCATTCTTCAACATCTTAGGATTGGGAGAGAGTAACTGCAACGAATAGGACACTAGCGAAGCACATGATTCGGTTGCACGGTCTACGTCGAGGATCCGTGGTCCCAGCGGATTGTTGTGGTAAAATATTGGGCATCTCCCAATAAACCACTTCGCGCTGCCTCTTTCGCCAGAACTGAAACTTTGTTGACGTTGCCCTTCAGCACCACCAAAATAACAAGATCTAAAGCAGAAGTCTATGAATTCTGTCACAGAAAATTGGAATTTAGAATCAAGTACCCCTTTTCAATGTCACACGTCGTGACGATTTTGTAGTTGTTTGTGGGCAAGAATGAGGAATCGGCACTTTGTGTGGGCAAGAATGAGGAATCGGCACTCCATGATGGGTTCAAGAACTCGCTAGAGTTGAAATTGAAATGGACAGTAGAAGAGTGTTAAGTAATTGCTTAAGTAATTGCCTGATTGAAATGGATACGAAGGATTGGTCCGGCATTGGAAGAACGCACCACGTGCAACAGTAGAAGAGTGTTAAGTAATTGCCTGATCTGATGGCAGCCGGCAGCCAGAGTAGGAACAGGCCCTATTACCAAGCCCATTTAGCTAAGCAGGTGCAAAGAGTGCCGATCCCGTTTTTTTAGTAGTAGGCATCAGAGGAGAAGAGAGTATCATGGAATTACAGCTAATAACATAGTATTCGATAACTTTAAAAGCCATAGCCCCACTTCGAGCCGGCGTCTATACGCTACAAATGCTTGCGAACTTAACAGTCGAGATCCCAGGAGTAATTTTTGTTTTTCCCTTTTTTTTTTTTTCCTTAGGAAAAAAGAAAAAGGTAGGTACTAGATAATGTTCGCATAGAGCTTGTGGTGTTCCGGCGGAACAGGATCAGCAGATGTTGGCCCTCCAGTCGAGCGGCAGCAGCGACTCCATGCCGGCGGCGGAGTCCAGTGGCTTCCTGAAGGAGACTATGTGGCTACGGACCATGTAGGCGTTGACCCGATCCGACACCCGGACGTCTTCCATCCGCATCTCCCGCAGCCGCTGCGCGTCCTCCGGCCCGCACACCAGATCCCACACCACCCCCATCCCCCCGGGCTTCAGCACCCTCACCATCTCCCCCAGTCCCCTCCCCCTCTCAGCCGCCGCCGCCGGTGATTTTCCCGACGCCCGCCGGCCCAGCCCACTCAGGTGCACGGCCGACACCACCACGTCGAAGTACCCGTCCGCGAAGGGCAGCCGCCGCGTGTCCCCCTCCCGGCACGTGACGTACTCCTGGACCCCCTCCACCCGGGCTCGCCGGAGCGCCGCCACAGCTGTCTCCCGCCGGCCGTCCAGTCCCACCACCCGGCCCCCGCTTCCCTTCTTCTTCATCTGCATCGCCACCGCGTTCAGCAGCATCCCGCGGCCGCACCCCACGTCGAGCGCTGTCCGAACCGCCGACCAGTCCGGGACGGCAGCCACCATCCGCTGGGCCATCTCCCAGCGGAGGGCGAGCGAGGAGTAGAGGACGTCTCCGGCCGCGTAGAGGAGGCAGAGCGCGGAGAGGGCGGCGACGGAGCCGGCGAACCCGGCGGCGAAGCGGATTGCGGGGAGGGGGGCGGCGGGGGCGAGGGCGTGGAGGAAGGTGAGGAAGTTGGGGAAGTAGAGGAGGAGGAGGAGGGAGAGAGAGGCGAAGAGGGCGGCATGGAGGGCAAGGAAGGCCACCGTCTGCCACTCGTCCGTGCCGTAGATCGCATACAGCTGTGCCCAATCTCTGCCTCCTGCCGCCGCTTTCCCCATCGATATGCCAACGATTCTCTGAATTCCAATGCCCTCCGATCCCGCCACGGATAGATCCCTCGCTCTGCCCGTCTCGCCCTTGGATTTCTATTTAGAACCAGTCGGGGACTGCCGGTGGTAGGCCTGGAGCATTTGAACTAACGGCGGTAAATCCGGCACGATATATTTATATCAGTGGGTTCATAGTTCGGACGGTGCTGATTGGATGACGGCAGACTTTTAAAGAGCGATATTTAAAAATTAAGCGAGAAAGTTGAACGGAGACTAAGTGGAGCAAAGTGGTTGCTTTCGCCGTTGCCTTTCCGTCCCCAAGAACCGTCCGGGTGGTTGGTCCGCGAGTGGACATTTTTTCGCAGTGAAAGGAGAGAACGTCGGCAAATGCCGGCAATCGCCGGTTTTTGACCAAATTTACCCGTGGATCTCTGCGGATTGCCCCTCCAGGCTCCCCCAATTGGATCACTTTGTGATGTATCTGTAGATTGGCTGACCGAGCCCGTCTACGGTACAGCAGAGGCACCAAAATACCTTAGGCCGCCGCTCCTCAGGAAGTCTAGATACAAGTTTTGAGGGAACGAGATGAAGCCACCTAATCGAACAGAGGTCGACGCTGTTGGAGATGGAATATTTGATTATATGCTCTTAGTGACGGTGGTGCTCGGATTAGTTGGATCTTGGATGGCAGAGTGATATTTTTCGGAAGGAAAACGACGGGAAACGACGCGTTGACGTGGCAGGTCGCTAGGGCAGGGAACTGGAGATTGAGTCCACGATTTGCCACCTTTTTGTTGAGCTGCTTTCCCAATGTACCCTTGCCTTTAACTTGAAACTATAATGATGTCCTCCATGATGGTAACAACATCGAAAATCTATGAATTACGCGCCACAACCCCCCATCTTCCCCCACCTATCAAAAAATAATAATAATAATAATATTACATATCATAGTATTTTTTTAAATAATATTTATTTAAAAAAATTATAAAAATAATATTTTTTTAAAATTATTTATTAAAATATTATTTGATTTAAAATCATCTTTAGAAGGATAACTTTATGTACTAAGTCAATCAAAAATATACTGCTCAAATTTTATAAATTGTCACATAAATAATCATATTATGATAGAGCGCCTTTGTAAGTCATCTTATCATAAGACCACTAACTAATAAAAAAAAAAAAAAAATCTCTCTTCTCATTTTTCATCGCTTAAAAAAAAAAATCATTCGCCTTCTCCTTCCTATCCCCCCACCCGACTTCTCTTGACCTCTCTTAGTCCCTGCCCACTAGGGTGGGGTGGAGTGGGATGGCACCGGAGGAGGAGGAAGGTTGGGGGGTGGGGACGTGGGGAGCGGCGACGATGAGGATACGGAGAGTTGTGGCATCGGGGTTGCAGGGATCGATGGCATCGAGGATGCAGGGAGTGGCGACAGAGGAGAGCTGGGGAGCGACGGTGGGGGAGGGAGACGAGAAGCACAGCGATGGGGATGTAGGAAGCGATGGGGGGGGAGGTGAGGCGAGTGGGGGAGAGGTGGAGAGCAGCAATAGGGAGTGGTGGGGATCGAGAGCCGAGAGGGAGAGGGACAGGAGGGGGGCACAGAGGAGAAGACGGGTGTTTTTTTCTTTTTTTAAGCGACGGAGAGCGAGGAGAGAGAGATTTAGTTTTTTTTTTTAACTAGTAAGTTGCCTTATGATAGGACGACTTACAGAGGAACTCTATCATAGAACGATTATTTATGTAGCAATCTGAAAAAATTGTTCAGTATATTTTTCGTTGACTCAACATATAAAGTCGCTTTTTCAAAGAACGACTTTAAATTGGACGGTATTTTGATAAATAATTTGAGAAGAATATTATTTTTATAAATTTTTTAAAATAAATATTATTTAGATAAAATTATCTAAAATATAATAAAACTAATATTTATCATGAATGATGCTAAAATTTATTGCCAATAACAAAGAGTGGCACTTTATATAAGTATTGAGGTCACTTAGCTACATTGAGTAGAATATTGTGATATTTAAAGTTTAAAAAAAAGATAATTAGATTATGAACTTTGTAAGACAATAATGGATTATTATTTTTTTTGTATTTGCTTCATATTATTTGTTATATTTTTGTTGCTAATAAGGAACTGAAGTCTTGAGGCAAAAAGAAACATGACTCAAAAAATGAAAAGATAACATCTTCATCTAATTTAACAAGTGTTGGGGATAAATCCCGCTTCAGCCGAAGTCTAGCTCGATACCCGGCCTAATGCAATCGGTAGCCGTAGAAGAGCTACGGCAGACGGGCTTCAGTCGAACTCCTCAGCGGTCGCCCCTCGGTCGAACTCCTCAGCGGTCGCCCCCTCGGCCGAACTCCCCAAGCAGTCATCACTCGGCTAAACTTCTCAGCGGTCGCCCCTCCGCCGAACTCCTCAGCGGTTCGCCCTCACCGAACTTCGGACCGACCGAGCTCCTCCAACAGCCGGCCGAACTCCCAAACTCGGATTTCAGCGCTTCAGCGGACGAGCCTTAGCTGCATACCTCCAGCCAGACGCCTATGGGAGCCGAACTCCCTCCTATCTTCCTCTTCAGGAGCCCGAACTCCTCCGAAATGGGCACACGACGAAGGCCTTCAACCCTTCATTCGGCTGGCTCTACAGCCATCACCATCAGTCCGTCGTAAGCTCTGCAGCCATCACCATCGATCCGCCACAGGCGATAGTGACCCACTGTCAGGCGGCGATGGCTGTCGCCATCAATCCGCCACACAGAGCCCGCACACGGCACCATCCCGTGAGACTGATTCCGCCGAATCTCGAGCGGCCCGCCAGCACGCGGCTGCAGTTGTCACCATCAAGCTCCACTATATAAAGGACCCTCCCGATACGCTAAGGCTAAGCTCTCTGACCTCTAATCTCTCTGAGCTCTCCTCCTCTTCTCTAAGCTCCGGAAACTCATTCCGAGCACTCCATTCCTGTTGGCCGAAAACTGACTTGACCGTCGGAGGGTCCTGACGGAGCCACCCCCACCGGCTCCGGATGGGACTTCATTTTGCAGGTCTCCGACGGTGACCTCGGCGGCCCCCACTCCGGCGACCTCCGGTGAAGACGGATTTCTGCACCAACAGATTGGCGCTAGAGGAAGGGCCTGAACCTTCGAGGTCCCCTTGTTCTTAAAGGAGTGCTCGGCGACCCTTCTTTTCCCTCTCCGGAGATCTTCCTTTTCTCTTCCGAAGAGAAAATGCCTCCAAGAGAGCTTCGACTCGGCGACCGGCGTCCTGCGCGCCAGGTCCACCCGCTCCCGTTGCAGCCCAGGCTCCGCCCGAAGCCACAGCAGATGTAGAGCCGTTCAACCTGCTGGTCGGGTTCGCGGCCCCGCCGAGGTGATGATGGCCGTGCGAGGAACCGACCTTAAGGAAGAGCATTCGGGCATACCAATCGACGAAATGGAGAGCAGGAGTTCTCCCGCAGAAGGCCGCACACAGGCGAATGAAGTTCGGCACACGCCAGGGTGGGAAGTTCTCCCGCGGAACGAAGTTCGGCACATGCCAGGGCGGAGCAAAGCGGAATGAAGTTCGGCGCAAGCGGAGGCCAAACCCCCTCGAGCTCACAATCGCCCTTAGGAGAGAAGCTCTTCCACAGAAGCGGGATGAAGTTCGGCGTAAAAAAGCCGAGTTCGAATCAGAATGAAGTTCGGCATGAAAAAGGAAGCCGAATGAAGTCGGCGTGAAAAAGCCGGCTCCCCAAACGGAATGAAGTTCGGCACAAACCAGGGCGGGAAGCACGGAAGGCCGAACTCCTCAGGTCATCATCGAAATAAAGTTCGGCAAGGCCGAACTTCCCTTCAAAGCTCACCATCAAGTTTGGCACAAGCGGCACAGGAATGAAGTTCGGCACAAGCAAGGGCGGAGCAAAGTTCCCCCGCGGAATGAGCAAAGTTCCCCCGCGGAATGAAGTTCGGCATAAGGAAGGCCGAACTCCGCAGCAGATCACCCAAATGAAGTTCGACCGCGCTCGAGACCGCCCCAGGGTGATCGAGGCCGAACTCCCCCTCGAGCACGCCGCTACAACGAATTCACGGGAGGTGCGATGAAGTTCGGGCAAGCAAAGCCGACCCCCTCCCTGCGAGCAAGGAAGTCCGGACAAAGAAGCATGAAGTTCTCCCACGGAAAGTTTCGCGGGAAAGCGCAATGAAGCTCCGCGCAAGCGAAGCCCGAAGCTCACCACAAACGAAGCCCCCCGCGGAATGAAGTTCGGCGTAAGTGAAGCCGAACTTTCCTTTGAAGCTCTCATCGCTCAAGTCAGGCCGAACTCCCCCATCTCGAGTATGTCATCAACAAAACCTCCTACAAAGAATTCATAGGAGGCGGAGTGAAGTCCAGTGGCTAAAGCAAAGTCGACCTCCACCTCGAGCTCGTCGTCAAGGAAGTTCGGGTAGCGAAGGAAGAAGTTCCCCCACAGAAGGTTTTGCAGGGAGGCGGAATGAAGTTCGGCCGTGCAAGGATGCGGCATGAAGTTCGGCCACATCCACGATCTCGAGGCGCATCGTCGAGGAAGCCCCGACAAAGAAGCAGGAAGTTCCGCCGCGGAAGATCTCACGAGAACCGGAACGAAGATTCGGAATGAAGTCCGGCAAGAGGAAAGCCGAGCTCCATGAAGCCCTCCCGCGGAAGCTTTCGCAGGAAAGCGGAGCAAAGTTCGGCTTAAGTGAGGCCGAACTTCCTTTTCTCACGAAGATAGGTTCGGCGTAAGCCGGAAGTTCGGCGCGAACAAGGGCGGAATAAGGTTCTCCCACGGAATGAAGTTCGGTATTTCACAAAAGGTTAGAGGAAGTTCGGTTGCGCTAACGACCACCCCAGGAACGAAGTTCGGCCGCGTTTACGACCTCCCCAGCACAAGGCCCGAACTTTTCGAGCTCGCTACCAAGGAATTCCCGCGGAAGGTTTCGCAAGTTCGACCGCGTCCATGACCACCCCATCTCAAGAGAGGCCGAACTTCACCTCGAGCTCGCCACCAAGGAAGCCTCGACGGAGGGATGCGAAGAAGCCCTCTTCCCGAAAGGTTCCGCAACTACGCCCCGCTACTCTAACTCGAATTGTCGGCGAAGATAAGAGCCAGCCGCCAAGACCTGAAGGACTACGGCCTCCCTAAACGTGCGCGATCGAAGCGAGTAAAGCCCCTACCATCGCGACCATGGCCACAACACTGAGGAATACGTTCAGCTCCAAGACGAGATTGAAGAGCTGGACGGGATAAATTCCTCCGACGCCAGTCTGAGGCAGGAGAAGATCGGCTAAAGGCGCTGTTGTAACCAGAAAAGATAAGAAGGTCGGCCGCCTCGCGGCGTCATCAACGCCACCCCGGGGAGGAGCTAGGAGCTAGCTACATCGGCGATTCGTCGGCTCCCAGCGACAAAGCCAAGAGCTTGCTACAAATCGAGAAGGCCGGCATGAGATAAAGGAGGTCGTCTGGACGGGACTTACTGCTCGAGGGAACTCCGAGGAACAACACCCCGACAACCCTCGAACGGAAATGCGCTGCGATCAGCTTCTCCTCGGTAAAACTCTCCACTCTCAATAATATTATTTCTGGATGCGAAAACTATGCGATGACAGGGAAGAAGCAGTCAGCCACGTTAGGAACAGGAGGAGAACCTCGTCCTAGCGTGAGCAAAGTCGAAGGCCCCATCCACGAAGGACGGGATGGGGGGAGAGGCGAGGACGACGGTCCTCATGTGCCCCCACAGCCGGCTAGGAACAGGAGGAGAACCTCGTCCTAGCGCGAGCAAAGTCGAAGGCCCCGTCCACGAAGGACGGGATGGGGGGAGAGGCGAGGACGACGGTCCTCATGTGCCCCCACAGCCGGCTAGGAACAGGAGGAGAACCTCGTCCTAGCGTGAGCAAAGTCGAAGGCCCCATCCACAAAGGACGGGATGGGGGGAGAGGCGAGGACGACGGTCCCCATGTGCCCCCACAGCCCATTGGGAACAGGAGGAGAACCTCGTCCTAACGCGAGCAAGGTCGAAGGCCTCGTCCACCTAAAACGAGATGGGGAGAGAGGTGAGGACGACGGTCCCCATGTGCCCCTACAGCCCATTAGGAACACGAGGGGAACCCCATCCCGACGTGAGCAAGATCCTAGACCAAGCCTCAAAGTCTACGACAAGCTCAGGAGATGAGATCGCCCCCGAGCGACCGTTGACAACCTCGACTAGAGATAAGATCTCTTCCGAGCGACCGAGTCAACCTCGGCTAGAGATAAGATCTCTTTCGAGCGACCATTGACAACCTCGATTAGGAACAGGAGGAGAACCTCATCCTAATACGAGCAACAACCTCGACTAGAGATAAGATCTCTCCGAGCGATCGAGTCAACCTCGGCTAGAGATAAGATCTCTCCCGAGCGACCGTTGACAACCTCGGCTAGAGATAAGATCTCTCCCGAGTGAAGGCCTCGTTCACAAAGGATGAGATGGGGGAAAGGCCCCGACAGCGGCCCTTATGTGCCCCCATAGCCCGTTAGGAACAGGAGGAGAACCTCGTCCTAACGCGAGCAACAACCTCAGCTAGAGATAAGATCTCTCCCGAGCGACTGTTGACAACCTCAGCTAGAGATAAGATCTCTCCCGAGCGAAGGCCTCATTCACAAAGGACGAGATGGGAGAAAGGCTCCGACAGCGGCCCTGATGTGCCCCCACAGTCTGTTAGGAATAGGAGGAGAACCTCGTCCTAACGCGAGCATCAACCTCGGCTAGAGATAAGATCTCTCCCGAATGACCGTAGACAATCTCGGCTAGAGATAAGATCTCTTTCGAGCGATTGAGACAACCTCGGCTAGAGATAAGATCTCTCCCGAGCGAAAGGCCTTGTTCACAAAGGACGAGATGGGGGAAAAGGCCCCGACAGCGGCCCTTATGTGCCCCCACAGCCCGTTAGGAACAGGAGGAGAACCTCGTTCTAACACGAGCAACAACCTCGGCTAGAGATAAGATCTCTCTCGAGCGACCGTAGACAACCTAGGCTAGAGATAAGATCTCTCCCGAGCGACCGAGATAAGCTCGGCTAGAGATAAGAACTCTCCCGAGCGAAGGTCTCGTTCACAAAGGACGAGATGGGGGGAAAGGCCCCGACAGCGGTCCTTATGTGCCCCCACAGCCCATTAGAAACAGGAGGAGAACCTCGTCCCAATGCGAGCAACAACCTCGGCTAGAGATAAGATCTCTCCCGAGCGACCGTAGACAACCTCGGCTAGAGATAAGATCTCTTCCGAGCGACCGAGACAACCTCGGCTAGAGATAAGATCTCTCCCGAGCGAAGGCCTCGTTCACAAAGAACAAGATGGGGGGAAGGCTCTGACAGCGGTCCTTATGTGCCCCCACAGCTCGTTAGGAACAAGAGGAGAACCTCATCCTAATGCGAGCAACAACCTCGGCTAGAGATAAGATCTCTCTCGAGTGACCGTTGACAACCTCGACTAGAGATAAGATCTCTTTCAAACGACCGAGTCAACCTCGGCTAGAGATAAGATCTCTTTCGAGCGACCGTTGACAACCTCGGTTAGGAACAGGAGGAGAACCTCGTCCTAACACGAGCAACAACCTCGACTAGAGATAAGATCTCTTTCGAACGATCGTTGACAACCTCGATTAGAAATAGGAGGAGAACCTCGTCCTAACACGAGCAACAACCTCGGCTAGAGATAAGATCTCTTCCGAGCGACCGTTGACAATCTCGGCTAGAGATAAGATCTCTCCCGAGCGACCGAGTCAACCTCGGCTAGAGATAAGATCTCTTCTGAGCGACCGTTGACAATCTCGGTTAGAGATAAGATTTTTCTCGAGTGAAGGCCTCGTTCACAAAAGACGAGATGGGGGAAGAGGCTTGGATGATGGCCCGTATGTGCCCCCACAGTCCGTTAGGAGCTGGAGAAGAACCTCATCCTGATGCGAGCAAAGTCGAAGGCCTCATTCACAAAGGCCTCGTCCTAACGCAAGCATTGACCTTGGCTAGATAAAGCAACTGTATCAACTTCAAGTTGGAGATGGGATCTCCCCTGAGCTTCGACCCAGACCAGCACAGAGCTCAGAGGTAGACTTCGGCAGTCACCTTTCCTGCACTCTCTTCCTTCGATTTTCGAACTCGAAAGTGGGGGGGCTTGTGTTGGGGATAAATCCCGCTCCAGCCGAAGTCTAGCTCGATACCCGACCTAATGCAACCGGTAGCCGCAGAAGAGCTGCGGCAGATGGGCTTCAGCCGAACTCCTCAGCGGTCGCCCCCTCGACCAAACTCCCCAAGCAGTCGTCAGTCGACCGAACTCCTCAGCGGTCACCCCCTCGGTCGAACTCCCCAAGCAGTCGTCACTCAGCCAAACTCCTCAGCGGTCGCCCCTCCGCCGAACTCCTCAGCGATCGTCCTCACCGAACTTCGACCGACCGAGCTCCTACCGAACTCTTCAGCGAACGAGCCTTAGCTACATACCTCCAGTCAGACGCCTATGGGAGCCGAACTCCCTCCTATCTTCCTCTTCAGGAGTCCGAACTCCTTCGAAATGGACACACGACGAAGGCCTTCAACCCTTCATTCGGCTGGCTCTGCAGCCATCACCATCAGTCCGCCGCAAGCTCTGCAGCCATCACCATCGATCCACCGCAGGCAATAGCGACCCACTGTCAGGCGGCGATGGCTGTCGCCATCAATCTGCCACACACGGCACCATCCCATGAGGCTAATTCCGTCGAACCTCGAGCTGCCCGCCAGCACGCGGCTGCAGTTGTCACCATCAAGCTCCACTATAAAAAGGACCCTCCCAATGCGCAAAGGCTAAGCTCTCTGACCCCTAATCTCTCTGAGCTCTCCTCTTCTTCTCCAAACTCCGAAACTCATTCCGAGCACTCCATTCCTATTGGCCGAAAACTAACTTGACCGTCGGAGGGTCCTGACGGAGCCACCCCCACCGGCTCCGAACGGAACTTCGTTTTGCAGGTCCCTGACGGTGACCTCGGCGGCCCCCACTCCGGCAACCTCCGGCGACGATCAGTTTCTGCACCAACAACAAGCTTATGGGGATATTGCATATTTTTGAAATAATGTATAGGAATCTATAATTATCCCAAATCTAAATAAAAATTAGTATAGTTTACTCTACTATTTTTTTAAAAAAGTCACTAGCTCCATGTAAGACAGAGAAAAAAACATGCCCAATGCTGATCAAGTTTTACCTAATGGATGAGAAAGATAAGTGTTGGAGGAAATCCTCGTTGTGTTACCGACAACATCCTATTCATCATCGTTCCGACTATGTCTCCTTGTTGTGCACCGAATAGGTTGTCAAAGCCGGACCACCTTTGAAGGAAGATAAGAAGAATCACAATCTTACCAACTAAAATTATAGAATAACATCGACTATCATTGACGGGTTCTTCCCGGGTAAATACTGTCGGCGTATCTTACTCAATATCTATCCAACTTTTCAAAAAAACACTCATCTTCTGGCCAGGCTATGCACTCAATCAATGGATCCTACTCAGATTACAACCGTCTCTTGTCATTTTATCTCCACAACATGAAAAATACTCATTTAATTCAATTGGAATGAAGCCGACTTTGTCTCCAATCGACAAACTAGTTCTTAGCGGTCATCAGCATCCAACCGACTACTTCCTCGAGCTTTTGCCGACTATCTAAATCAATAATGGTTATTCAATGAGAGCATTAACTGCTCTCAAATATGACGCATAATCGTTGGCCACGACTGGCCATTACTCTTCATTAGCGATAATTAATGAGATAACCACCCACTAAATGCCATAACTCTCACGTCCCGAATATTCAGGGATAAGGATTACACGGTAACGGCATTCTTCATCTTATAAACATCGGTAAGTAATGGGGGACGAGGTAAGCTTAAAAAAAAATAGAGACAAAAAAAAACTTGCACTCTTGCTCTTGTCATTTTTCAATCAGTTGCCTTCTTTCTTTGATTGACTTAAGCATCGAAGGATCCCCGCCAGATAATTTTCATCTAGAGGACTTCTTTTACAAGACCGCAGTCGTGCTTGGCTCTCTCTAGAATTACTCCACCAAAGAAAAGCGGCAATAGATTGGCGCGCCAAGTAGGGAGGATATTAAAAAAAAAAATTTCTTGACAATTATAACAATGACAAAAATAAGAGCCTAAGATGCTTCCACCAGTACTACTCGACATTCATCCCGCCATGTAGCGCCACCGTCGCCCCACCAGAATTGCGATCGATGGCGACACTAGAACAACAACTTGCTGCAATCGTGCAGTAAATGAAAATCCTGATAGATACCATCCATGACCTTCAACAACAACAACAATGGCCAGAAGAACCAGCTTCGGATGATTCGCCCTCTTGGAATAATCACCAGCCCCGCTTGCCATCATGTCACTCGACTAGGCATTCCAGGGGAATAGACCATCGGCTTAGCCGGCGATCATCCTTGCCGCATTCCTCTCGTGCTCCTTGGCCTCACTCTGACAACCAGCAATCCCCCCTTCTCGATGAATTGCTTAGAAGGGGAAGAGACTGCGATTGTCATCCAGTCCCTTTGACGAAGGGTCCACTCCTAGACTCACTAAATACACTAGTGAATCCAAAAACCACCTAGATGAGTACGATCGCAAATTGGAGGAGTTTAATCGCCAACAAAAACAATTTTAGGTGAATAGATGGAATCCAGCCATCGATTATGGCGTCAATACCTGACTGCCATTCTTTTGCCATATCCTGGAGGAACCAATCCCCAGTTGGTTCAAAATGCCATAAATGGAACCGTATGATGGTTCCACCAATCCGCTTGATCATGTGGCAAATTATAAGATTTTGATGCTCATCGAAGGAGCATCCGACGCCCTCCTCTGCATTGTCTTTCTAGTTACTCTCCAAAAAACTGCCTAAATCTAGTACTCAGTGCTTCGATCGGAAAGCATCCATTTGTTCAAGTAGTTCGAACGACTTTTCATGGCCCATTTTGGCACCAATCGAAAGATGCCGCAGACATTTGACAACCTCTTCTCCATTAGGCATCAAGATGGAGAATTATTGCTAGATTTTGTGGCATGCTTCAATGCCGCCACACTCGAGGTCCAAAACCTCAATCAATCCATAGTCGTAGCAGCCATGAAATGGGGACTGCAAAGTTCTAGGTTTACCTATTTTCTGGACAAAAATCCTCCCCATACATACTCCAAACTCCTTGACTATGCATGGAAGTACATTCACGCCGAGGAGGCAGCCTCTAATCAGCGTCAATCCGAAGACAAAAGTCAAAAGAAGAAAATGAAAAAGGAAGGGGCCTCTTCGATCTTTAACCAAATACATGATGAAAAAAAGGCCCCGCCTTCTCGTCCGCATTCAACGCCTAAAAACTTCAAAGGCAGGTATGACTCCTATACCCCTTAACGATCTCTCGTGCGCTGATTCTCATAAAAATAGGAGGAGATGGTTATCTCCGACAGCCTCAATCGATGAAGTTGCGATCCACATCTTGGGACAAGAAGTGTTATTATCGATTTCATTGTGACCATGGTTATGATACCGAAGAATGCTTCCAATTGAAGAACGAGATTAAGACCCTAATAAGAAGTTGATACTGTTGGGGATAAACCCCGCTCCTGTCAAAGTCAAGTTTGGTGTCCAGCCTAATGCGGCCAGTAGCCACAGAAGAGCTTCAGTGGATGGATCTTAGCCGAACTCTTACAACCAGTTGAACTCTTAGCGGGCGAGCTTCTTCAAACTGCTTAGCGGCCGAGCTTCTTCGGACTTCCAACGGTCGGACTTTAGCCGAACTCCTCAATTGCCGAGCTTCAGTCAAACTTCCGCAAGAGCCGAACTCTCTCCGCATTATTTCAGCCAGGCGTCTGCGGGAGCTGAACTCCCTCCAAGCTTCCTCTTCGATCAAATTTCTTCAAGAGTCGGACTTCTTTCAGACATCCCCTTCAGCCGATCGAACTTCTCTACGGCCAAGCTCCTTCCAAGCTTTTTCTTCGGTCGAACTCTCCTACAAGTCCAAACTCCTTTAGACGAACTATCGCCATCAGTCTGCAATAGGTGACAAGACCAGACGACATGGCCACCACTGCTGGTGACACCACTCTCTCCGTAACCAGTCTCATGCGGTCCATAATCTATCAGTATGGCTGTCACTATCTACCTGACGATGTCTTCCTCTCCGTACCGAACTCCATGCGGCCCCAACAACTTGCTACCAGACGGTATGGCCACCACCATCAATTAAGCTCCACCTATAAAGGATCCTCCAGATATGCTAACTCTAATCTCTAAGCTCTAAGCTCTCCTCTTCTTCTCTAAGCTCAGTGAAACTCATTTCTGAGCACTCCATTTCTGTTGGCCAAAGCTGACTTGATCGTCGGAGGGTCCTAACAGAGCCACCCCCCACCAGCTCTAGATGGAACTTTATTTTGTAGATCCCCATCGGCAATCTCGTCCACCTTCGCTCCAACTGATTTTGACGACGATCAATTTCTACGTCAACAGATTGGCGCTAGAGGAAGGGCATGAACCTTCGAGGTTCCCTTATTCTTAAAGGGGTGCTCGACGATGATTTCTCTCTTTCCTCTTCGAAGATCTCTCTTTTTTCTCACTAGAGTTCTTTTCCAAAGAGAAAATACCTCCCAGGAGAGTTTCGACTCGACGATCGATCGCCTACGTGCCAAGTCCATCTGCTCCCATTTCAGCCCCGGTAGGACCCTCGTTCGGGCCGCCTGCTTTCGGAGGGAGTCCGTGAGCGCTCGACGGCCGCCACAGCCCGACCCCATCCAGATCCGTTTATTTTCATTTCAGCTCCGACAGCCCAGGCTCCACACGAAGCCGCCGCAAACGTAGAGCAGTTCAACCTACTGGTCGGATTCACGGCCCCATCAAAATGATACAGACCGTGCGACAACCTTCGATGGAGACTTTGCCAGCAAACCCATCATGAGGATGCAAAGAACCGACCTTAAGAAAGAGCATTTGGGCATACCAATCGCACTTACAAAGGAGAAATGGAGAGTAGAAGTTCTCCCATAGAAAGTTTTGTAAGGAGGCGGGACGAAGTTCGGCCACGTCCACGACCTTTCCGTGCAAGCGAGGTCGAACTTTCCCTCGAAGCTCATCATCGGAATGAAGTTCGGTGCAAGCAAGATCGAACTTCCCCTCAAACCTCATCATCGGAATGAAGTTCGGTGCAAGTGAGGCCAAACTCCTCCTCATGTATGCCACCAAGGAAGCCCCGACAGAAGGGCGTGAAGAAGCCCTCCTCCCAAAAATGCTCCTCAAACTCAAATTCTCACCGAAGTTGAGAGCCAGCTGTCAAGATCAGAAGGGTTACGGTCTCCTCCAAACAAGCGCAATCATGGCAAGTATTGCCTCTACCATTGCGATCACGGCTACGATACTGAGGAATGCATCTAGCTCCGAGATGAAATTAAGAAGTTCGTTAGGAAGGGACAGCCGGGTAAATTCCTTTGACGCTAGTCGGAAGATCGGCCAAGAGCGCTACCATAGCCAAAAATGACAAGGAGAAGATCGGCCAAGGGTGCTGCCATAATCAGAAACGACAAGGTCGTCCACCTCACGACGTCATCAACATTACCCCTGGAAGGAGCTTGGTATATCGACGATCTATCATCTTCCGATGTCAAAGCCAAGAGAAGCATGCTCCAAATTGAGAAGGCCGGTAGGAGATGGAGGAGGTCGTCCGGCCCAGAGCTTATCGACTAAAGAAATGCAGAGGAACAATGCTGCCATGACCCTAAAATATGAAGAATTTGGGGATGCGCTGCCGGTAACTTTCTTTCAATAAAATTCCTTCTTTCGATAATATTATTTCTGGATGCAAAAACTATGTGATGATAGAGAAGAAGCAATCAATATTACCGTGTTAGGAACAGAAGGAGAACCTTATCCTAACATGAGCAGGTCAAAGACCTTCAACCTCGATCAGAGATAAGATCTCTCCTGAGAAGCAAGCTCGGCCAAAGATAAGATCTCTTCCGAGAAGCAACCTCGACTAGAGATAAGATCTCTTCCGAGATGCAACCTCGATCAGAGGTAAGATCTCTTTCAAGCGGCAATCTCGATCAGAGATAAGATCTCTCCCGAGCGACAATCTCGGTTGAAGATAAGATCTCTCCCATGATGCAAGCTCGGCCAGAGATGAGATCTCTTTCGAGATGCAAGCTCGGTCAGAGATAAGATCTCTCCTAAGATGCAACCTCGACCAGAGATAAGATCTCTTCGGAGAAGCAAGCTCGGCCAGAGATAAGATCTCTCCCGAGATGTAACCTCAGCTAGAGATAAGATCTCTCCCGAGCGATCGGAACAACCTCGATCAGAGATAAGATCTCTTTCAAGTGACAACCTCAGAGCCAACTTCGGTCGGAGAAAAGAAAACTCTCTCGAGCTTCGAAGGACCTCACCCGCTGCCCGTCAGGAAAAGAAGGAGAACCTCATCCTAACGCGAGCAAAGTTGAAGGCCTCGTTCATAAAGAACGAGATGGAGGGAGAGGTGCGGACGACGGTCCGTATGTGCTCCCACAGCCCGTTAGGAATAGAAGGAAAATTTCGTCCTAATGCGAGCAAAGTTGAAGACTTCGTTCACCTTAGACGAGATGGAGGGAGAGGCCCTGACAGCGGCTCTTATGTGCCCCCACAGCCCATTAGGAATAGGAGAAGAACCTCATCCTAATGCAAGCAAAGTTGAAGGCCTCGTTCACCTTAGACGAGATGGGGGAAAAGGTCCTGACAGTGGCCCTTATGTGCCCCCACAGCCCGTTAGGAACAGAAAGAGAACCTCATCCCAATGCGAGCAACAACCTCGACCAGAGATAAGATCTCTTCCGAGCGATCGAGTCAACCTCGACTAGAGATAAGATCTCTCTCGAGCGATCATTGACAATCTCGGCCAAAGATAAGATCTTTTTCGAGCGACCGAGTCAACCTCGACTAGAGATAAGATCTCTTTTCGAGCGACCGTGGATAACCTCGGTCAGAGATAAGATCTCTTTCGAGCGATCGAGTCAACCTCGACTAGAGATAAGATCTCTTTCGAGCGATCAAATCAACTTCGACTAGAGAGATAAGATCTCTCTCGAGCGAAGATCTCATTCACAAAGAACGAGATGAAGGAAGAGGCCCTGACAGCGGCTCTTATGTGCCCCCACAGCCCATTAGAAATAGGAGGAGAACCTCATCCTAACGCGAGCAATAACCTCGACTAGAGATAAGATCTCTTCCGAGCAATCGAGTCAACCTCGGCTAGAGATAAGATCTCTTTCGAGCAACCGAGTCAACCTTAACTAGAGATAAGATCTTTTTTGAGCGAAGGCCTCATTCACAAAGGATGAGATGGGAGGAGAGGCCCTGACAGCGGTCTTTATGTACCCCCAGAGTTCGTTAGGAACAGGAGAAGAACCTCATCCTAACACGAGCAACAATCTCGACTAAAGATAAGATCTCTTTCGAGTGATCGAGTCAACCTCGACTAGAGATAAGATATCTCTCGAGTGACTGTGGACAACCTCGATTAGAGATAAGATCTCTTTCGAACGACCGAGTCAACCTCGACTAGAGATAAGATCTCTTTCGAGCGATCGTTGACAACCTCGACTAGAGATAAGATCTCTTTCCGAGCGATCGAGTCAACCTCGACTAGAGATAAGATCTCTTTCGAACGACCGTTGATAACCTTGATCAGAGATAAGATCTCTCCCAAGCGACCGTTGACAATCTTGGCTAGAGATAAGATCTCTTCCGAGCGACCGAGTCAATCTCGACTAGAGATAAGATCTCTTTCGAGCGACCGTTGACAATCTCGATCAGAGATAAGATCTCTTCCGAGTGACCGAGTCAACCTTAGCTAGAGATAAGATCTCTTCCAAGCAACCGACTCAACCTCGACTAGAGATAAGATCTCTTCCAAGTGAAGGCCTCGTTCACAAAGGATGAGATGGGGGAAGAGGCCCTGATAGTGGTCCTTATGTGCCCCTATAGTCCGTTAGAAATAGGAGGAGAACCTCATCCTAACGTGAGCAACAATCTCAGCTAGAGATAAGATCTCTTTCGAGCGATCGAATCAACCTCGGCTAGAGATAAGATATCTTTCGAGCAACCATGGACAACCTCGACTAGAGATAAGATCTCTCCCGAGAGACTGAGTCAACCTCGGCTAGAGATAAGATCTCTCTCGAGCGACCGTGGACAATCTTGGCTAGAGATAAGATCTCTTTCGAGTGATCGAGTCAATCTCGGCTAGAGATAAGATCTCTTCCGAGTGATCGAGTCAACCTCGGCTAGAGATAAGATCTCTTCCGAACGATCGTGGACAACCTCGGCCAGAGATAAGATCTCTTTCGATCGACCAAGCCACTGGCCAAAGAAGATAAGATCTCTCCCAAGTGACCGTGTCAACCTCGGCTGGAGAGCTTCAACTTCGACCTCGGCTAGAGATAGAATCTCTTCCGTGCGACCGTGTCAACCTCGACTGGAGAGCTTCAACTTCAATCTTGGTTAGAGATAAGATCTCTTTCGAGCAGTCGAGACAACCTCGGCCAGAGATAAGATCGAAGACAACCTCATCCTGAGATTTGATTTCTCCCGAGCGTCCGTATTAACCTCGACTGCTGGAGACAATATCGCCCCCGAGGAGCTCAACCTCCGACCTCGATCGCAGCGGACGAGGCCTATCTCAACCTCGGTTGGAGATGAGATCTCCTCCGAATCTCAACTTCGACATCAACTTTGGCTGGAGATGAAATCTTTTCTCCGAGCTTCGATCTGAACCAGCACGGAGTCCGAAAGAGGACTTCGGCAGTCGTCTTTTTTGCACTTCCTTTCCTCGAGTTTTGAACTCGAGAGTGGAGGGACTATTATTGGAGATTAACTCCACTCTTGCCGAAGTCAAGTTCAGGGCCCAACCTAATGCGGCCAATAGCCATGGAAGAGCTTCAGTGGATGGATCTTGGTCGAACTCTTACAGTCGGTCGAACTCTTAGCAATCGAGCTTCTTCGAACTACTTAGCGATCGAGCTCCTTCGGACTCCCAGCGGTCGGGCTTTAGTCGAACTCCTCAATCGTCGAGCTTCAGTCAGACTCCCGTAAGAGCCAAACTCTCTCCGCATCGTTCCAATTAGGCACCTACGAGGGTCGAACTCCCTCCAAGCTTTCTCTTCGGTCGGATTTCTTTAGGAGCCAGACTTCTCTCAGACATCCTCTTCAGTCGGCCGAACTTCTCTACGGTCGAGCTCCTTCCGAGCTTTTTCTTCGGTCGAACTCTTCTACAAGTCTAAACTCCTCTGGACGAACTGTCGCCATCAGTTTGCAACAGGCGATAAGATCGAACGACATGACTGCCACTACTGACGACACCACTCTCTCCGTAACCAATCTCATGCGGCCCATGACCTACCAGTATGGCTGTCACTATCCACCTAACGACGTCTTTCTCTCTGTATCGAACTTCATGCGGTCCCAACGGCTCGCTATCAGACGGTATGGCCGCCACCATCAATTAAGCTCCACCTATAAAGGACCCTCCAGATATGCTAACTCTAATCTCTAAGCTCTAAGCTCTTCTTTTCTTCTCTAAGCTCAGCGGAACTCATTTTCAAGCACTCCATTTTTGTTGGCCAGAGCTGACTTGATCGTCGAAGGATCCTATCGGAGCCACCCCCCATCGACTCTGGATGGAACTTTATTTTGCAGGTTTTCGTTGGCGACCTCGTCCACCTTCGCTCCAGCTGATTCCGACGATGATCAATTTCTACGTCAACAGATATCTTGATAAATATCTTCAAAAATGACCTGCACAACTAATTGCTGATCAATCGCGGTCGTCTCCTCAAGAAGAAACTCATGCTCAACCTCCTATAGGCGTGATCAACATGGTTTCGATGAGGTCCCCTCAGGTAGAAACTCACGCTCAACCTTCAGTGGGCATCATCAACATGAATTTGGATGAATCAAAGTTTCAGAAGGTAGTCGACTCTAAGAGCTCTCATAAATGTCGATGGAAATAAAATGACATTGTATTTACCAAAGAGGATTCTCGAGGAATTCAAACTTCTCACAATGATGATGTTGTCATCTCAATGATGAGAGCAAATTATGATGTAAAACGATGTCTTGTTGATAGTGAAAGTTCAGCTGACATTATTTTTTATAATGTTTTCTGCCGATTGTATCTTTCGACTGATCGATTAAAACCTATAAATAATCTACTAGTCAGATTTACCGGCAACTCAATCAAAGTGGAAGGAGAAATAGAACTCTCGATCATCGTTAGATAACCTCCTCGTCAATCTTCCATACAACTCAACTTTCTCATCATACGGGTCCCTTCGGCCTACAATGTTATTCTGAGATTATCTGGATTAAATATGCTATGGGCAATCATCTCGACGTACGATTTATTTGTATGATTTTTGATAAAAAATGGAACCAGCAAAATGAGGGGCGACCAATAATTGGCTTGATGGTGCTATTTGGCAGTACTAAAAGAAAAGCAACCGATCGAAGCTCTCCCCATTGATGGACTTAATAAAAGAGAAGAGGAAAGTTGGGAAGAACCTGTGAAACCACTTATACAAATACCGCTCCGCGAGGAAGAACCAGCCAAAACTATCCAAATCGGATCTTTCCTGCCAGAAGAGTTGCGGAAGAAGCTAGTAAATTTTTTAAGAAAAAATGCAAATGTCTTCGCCTGGTCAGCCTCAGATATGCTGGTATTCCATCGAAAATAATCGTCCACCGACTGAATATTGATGATAAATACAAGTCGATGCGACAGAAAAATAAAAGTTTTGCTTTCGACTGCCAAAAGTTCATAGATCAAGAAGTTGACAAGTTGTTGGCTGCCGACTTCATTCATGAGACCATTTATTTCGATTGGATTGCGAATGTTGTAATGGTAAAAAAAGCCAACGGCAAGTGACGAACTTTCTTAAAGCTTGTCCCAAGGACAGCTTCCCACTTCCTCAAATTGATCAATTAGTCGATGCTGCTTTTAGCCATCAACTACTCAGCTTCATGGATGCCTTCTTCGAGTACAACTAAATTTGGATAGCACCCAAGGATGAAAAGAAGATGGCATTCATTACTGATAAAGGCCTTTATTGTTACAAAGTCATGTTTTTTGGTCTCAAAAATATTGGTGCCACTTACTAGAGATTGGTCAAGAAGATCTTTAAAGATCAAATCGATCGAAACATGGAGGTCTATGTTGATAACATGCTCGTCAAAAGTACTAAAGCTTAAGTCTGTATTGATAACCTCTCAGAAACTTTCGATGCCTTGAGAAGACACCAAATAAAATTAAACCCAACTAAGTGTGCCTTCGGGGTCACTTCAAAAAAATTTCTCAATTTCATGATCACAAAGCATGGTATTGAAGCCAACCTCGAGAAGATTAGCGCCATCCTTGACTTGGAACCACCTACTTCTCGTCGGGATATTTAGAGACCGGCTAAACGCATCACTTTTCTAAGCCGATTTATATCCAAGTTGATGGAATGGTGCCTTCCTTCCTTTAAGATCCTCAGGCAAGTGAGGGACTTCACCTGGTTGGAAGAATGTTAGAAAATTTTCGATGACCTTAAACAATATATGAGTTCTCCTCTACTCCTAATAAAGCCGAACCTTGGTGATAAGTTGCCCTGTACTTAGCAACAACCGATGAAGTAGTAAGCACGATTTTGGTCCGAAAAGAAAATAAAGTGCAAAAGTGGGTTTACTATACAAGCTAGGTATTGTGTGGAGCGGAAACAAGATATTCTCAAATCGAGAAGGCCATCTTCGCCATTGTCACAACCATCCGACGACTATGACCATATTTTTAAGCACATCTGATAAAAATCTCCACTTAATTTCCCTTGATGATGCTACTCCAACGATCGTATACATCAAGACGAATAGCCAAGTAGGCAATCAAACTTAGTGAGTTTGATCTTTCTTATATTTCTCGGCCTTCAATGAAAACCCAAATTTTGGCTAACTTTATTGTCAAATCCATGCCTACCGAAGACATCTAAATTGGAAAACAACCTCCAAAAGAAGTTTCTAAACCTGCCTAGATTCTACATGTGGATGGATCTTTGAATCCTTGAGAATGCGGGGCAGGTCTAATTTTGACCAACACTGATGGGATTGTCATTGAATACGCCCTACAGGTTGCCTTCAGAACTTCAAATAATTAGGCTGAGTATGAAGTATTGATCGTCAGACTGAAAATCGCCAAGGATCTCGGCGTAAAGCGCATGAGAGCATTTACTGATTCACAACTAGTCGCCGAACAATCTCGAGGAGAATTCGAAGCCCGAGATCCTATACTCCTCAGGTATTTGCAGAAGCTTAAGTCTCTATAAACAAATTTTGATTACTTCAAAATTTTGCACATTTCTTGCTTGGAAAATGCCCGAGCAGATTTTCTATCTTGGCTTACTACTTCTAGGTATGATCAACTTGAAAAAATTCTTGTTAAATATCTTGAGCATCCGAGTATCGATATGGAAGAAGAAATTTGACAAACTCAGGTTGGTAGGAAATCGAGTTGGATCGACCCAATACTCCATTTTATCAATAATGGAATCCTACCAACCGATCCCCTTGAAGCATGGCAAATAAAGAAGTTAGTTCCTCAATACATGATCATTGATGATCAACTCTATCGAAGATCATTATCGTTGCCCTTGCTCAAATATCTTTGGTCGTCTGAAGCTAATTATGCTCTTCAAGAGGTACATGAAAGCATTTATGACAATCACTTGGGGGGCGGATCTTTATCCTATAAAGTTCTCTGGTAGGATTATTATTGGCCCACAATACAGAAAGATATCATCGAATTGGTGTAGAAGTGCGACCGATGCCAAAGATTTGCCAACATATAAAGACTCCCGTCTAGCCATCTTACGACCATTTTGGCTCCTTGGCCTTTTGATCAATGGGGGTCAATATACTCTGTCCATTCTTGCCTGCAAGCGGACAAAGAAAATTCATCATGGTGGCAATCAATTACTTTACAAAGTGGATAGAAATTGAATCCCTAGCATAAATAACAAAAAAGAAGACTACCGACTTCATTTGAAAGTCAGTCATTTATCGATTTGGTCTACCTCGAGTAATCATCATGGATAATGGACGATAGTTCAACAATGCCAAATTCAAAAAAATCTATATAAAATATCATATCATCCACAAGCTTACCTCAATCGGGCATCTGCAAGTCAATAGAGAAGTTGAGGTCACCAATCGAACTATCTTACAAGGCCTAAAGAAACGAATCGGACAAGCCAAGAAAAGCTGACCCAATGAACTCCATTGTGTCCTTTGATCATATATGATGACTTCTCGGATCTAAACCGGCGAAACTCCATGCAAATTGACATTCGGTATCGAAGCTATGATTCCAATTGAAATCAAATTGCCTTTAACATGGGTGCAACATTATGATGAAGCAAGTAATTTTGATAAGCGCCGGGGGGACGTGGATTTACTCTAAGAGATCAAAGAAAAAGCTCGGCTAAGAATGGCATCTTAACAACAAAAAATTGCTCGATACTATAATTTTCGGATCATGTCCAAAATCTTTCAAGTCGGAGATCTAGTCCTTAGAAGAGCAGAAATATTCAAACCTATCGAGCGAGAAAAATTATCCCTAAATTGGAAAGGTCCCTATAAAATTTTGGCAGTTCTCCGATCAAAAGCTTACAAGATCAAAAATTTGGATGGTACAGAGATCCCCTAAATGTGGAATGTTGAAAACTTATACATGTATTATCAGTAAGAATTCTTTCTGAATAAAAAGTCTCTCGTTCTACAAATCTATGCCAAGAAGCCCGACCTCAGACATTCGGTCATGCACCGACTATTTTGGTCGCATGATACCCGACCAAATTAATTACATCATCGGCTAATACCCGATGAAGACTTTATTCGGCTGATAACTGATTAATGTCATGCAAAATTTGTTAAAGAACCAACAATTGCAGGCATATAAGC